>VUQH01033300.1:11650-23169 GCA_015106775.1 Etroplus canarensis | reverse complement strand
AGATCTGCATAACACTATAAACCCTGTCCCACTCACTCACTCACCCACTCACTCACTCACTCACAAACACACAGATACACACACACAATCTGCACTACCTCAACCGCTGCTACTGCACATCACTTCTTTTTCTTTCAGTGCTAGTATCTTGTTCTTGTGTTGTTTTTTCATTGTGCCTTTCTTGTGTACTGTTTTGCACAGTTTTGGTTTTTGCACTATGCTCATCTGGTTTAGATGAAAAAGGGTTTTGTTCTTTGCATTGTTTGCTGTTCTTTGCATTGTTTGCAACTATTGCACTATGTTGCACTCGTTGCACTTTATCATTTGCTTTTAAAGTTTTAATTTTTAAACTGTGGAAAAAAAACCCACTCCTGTGTCTATATGTTTATATATTGCACCAGGTCCTGGAGAAACGCTATCTCATTTCACTATGTTCTGCGTCAGCTATATGTGGTTGAAATGACAATAAAAGCTCTTGAATCTTGAATCTTGAATCTTGATGCAGTAATTCATCCAAAAGGAGGGAGGCCCAACCAAGTTTTGAGTGCATAGAAATGAACATACTTTTCAGACGCCTGACAATTCTGTTTAAAATATCGCTTTATTATTGATCTTATGTAATATTTTAATTTTCTGAGACACCCATACATGATATAGATTCATCACACATGGGTTTCACTTTCTGAAATGAGTGACAAAAATGAGTGACAAAAAATACTGAAATTTTTCATGATATTCTAATTTTTTGAGATGTACCTGTAGGACAATCGAAAGCTATAGTTGACTTAAAGCAGCTGCACAAAGCAAACAAAAAAGTCAATCCCAACAGAGAAAGCAGACAATCCTACAGACATGCCACCCAAGTCCACCTCACGTAAAAGAAAGCTAATAGAGAAAGACCAAGAGATGCATGACAAAGACACCTATGACTCTTGAAAGCTGGTAGCAAGGGAGACTAGGACAAAATTACAAGCCCTGTGTGGAAATTTGTGACCTCATATGTAACTGTTTACAAACTGTTAATGAAGATTATAATGACCAGCTTGAGAAGGAAAGAGTAAGAAAAACATTAATGAATATGGTTCTGTCTTTGGTCACACCAAAACTAAAACCGTAAGCTCATCAGAGTCATCAGCGAGATCAAGCAACCACTCCAGCTCAGCCAGTACCCACAGCTGTAAAGTAGATGCACAAGCAGAGCTTGCTGCTAAGCTGGAGCAATCAAAGGCTGTCAGAGAAATTCACGTACATCAAGCACATCTTCACAAGTTAGAAAATGAATGGAAACTTAAAAGATGTAAAAATGTTATCGGACACGAAACCAAAGGACGCGGAAATGAGACAAGAGCTGGAGCAAGAGAGAGCAAAACTGCAGTAGTTACAAGAAGAAAAGGACATAGCTATAGCAGCAGCTTGTGTGAGAGCATATGATGATTTTGAAGGTTTTGAGAATAATGATGAAGATATAAATGACAGAATTCACTCTGCTTGCTATAGAATCCAAACTAAAGCCCAACTCAATCCAGATGGTGCATCATTTTATCCTCACCAAGCAGCTCTTGAAGTGAGAATGACACAGGAGTCTGTCAGTTTAGCCCAAGTAATCACCAGCTCATTAAATATGAACTGCTTGCCAGTCCCTGAACCCACCACGAGGAAACAATAAACAAGGCTGATGCAGAGCCTGCTCCTACAACATCTGAGGGAGAGACAGAATTGTATTTCCACATCACGGCATCCACTACCCCAGAAAACCAGATAAGCTGAGAATTGTATTTGACCGTTTCGCCAGATTCCATGGTGTTTTATCGAACAACACTCTCCTAGAAGTACTTTGCTGCTTCAGGAAAGAGGCCGTAGCAATCATCTGTGAAATAAAAAAAATGTTTTATCAGCTTTCCGTCACTCCTGAATCCCGAAATTATCTTAAATTCTTTTGGTGGACAGATGGTGATTTGGAGAAGGAACCACAGAGAACAGAATGGCAGTTAATCTCTTTGGAGCTGCTTCGTCTCCAGGATGTGCCAGTTTTGGCTTGAAACATCTGGCACGACAACACAAGCTAACTATCCACTAGCATCAGCATTTGTAGAGAAAAATTTTTATGTTGATGACGGGCTAGTCAGCGTCCCTTTGGTAAATGAAGCCAAGAAACTGATCACTGAATCCCAAGAGTTGTGTAAAAGAGGAGGCCTACACCTTTACAAATTCAAAGCAGGCCTTACCCGCTTAGACCCTTCGGAAAGAACAGCAGCTATCAAGCCTCTAGAGTTTGATCTGACCCCATCAGAGCGTGCGTTTGGCATTCAATGGTCAGTAAAAAATGACACTTTCAGCTTTAACATCAGTTTGAAAGATCAGCCTTCAACCTGTCACGGTTGTCTGTCTGTCATTGCCTCTCTTTATGATCCACTGGGATTCATTGTCTGATTAGAGCCTATTTGGAAAACATATTGTTCAAGAGCTGTGTCACAGAGTTATCGGATGGGATGATCCACTTCCCGAGGATATGAAGCCCCGGTGTGACGAGTGGATGAATGGTCTTCACAAGCTGAAATACAATAATCTCCTAAGAAGTCAATGGCAGCTAGAAAGAGTGGTTTAGGTTGTTTCAGGGTAGTGACGGATTAGTTTGTCGAGTCAATGTGAAAGTGGCAGAGCAAAAACCTCAAAGGAAACAAGACGCCCCTTTCAAACCTTCAGTTATTGAGAGACCAATCCAAAAATTAGTGCTTCTTCTTGAGAGATGATTGGAACAACAAACTGGAACACGGTTATAACAAGACTGACAACAGCTAAGCGTACACTGCTTTATCATGTATGATCTTAATTCTGACTCAAATAAATGAGTCAAGAAATCCTGTACAATTCATTTACTCCTTGTGCATTTGTTCATTTATTGTCACAGGATTTGGTTGGAGTGTAAATGGCAGTTAAATTACATATTATGGTAATATTCTCATACACACTATTGTTTCATGTGCTAATATCAGACAATGTAGTCCTGCCAACTTGTGGGCAGTTATGCTTTATTTTGAAAAGAGCCGTATTCTTCTTCTGGTGTTTTGTGAAGTTAAACTTCCTGCTTTGTTCCCAACACATGGTCGTGCTCATGTAGAGCAACGAACTGTGAGGTGTTGTGTGTCGAGCCAGAAAGCATGCTAGCTGGGAAGGCTGATGTCTGAAACTTTAAACTAGCACCTTTGGAAAGCGGAATGAGGTATGAAAATGCTTATGTATGTTTATTATCACGTGGGTAAGAAAAGAGAGAATGTCATCATTTCATTTTTTTATGAGTGAAACTGTACATGTCAAGTTTGAGGCAGCATACGTTTTCTGTGAATATTTATTTCATTTGAAGGAAATGTGTGATGCACTTAATATGTTTTACACTTACCACAATTGCTTTAAGAGCATATTTCATTATCATTATCTTGTTAAAAATGATTTAAGCTTGATTTAAAACATGGTTAATATGTGAATGATTTATGTAGGAACTATTTGTGAAGTGGGGGTGGTTATGTAATGGTTAAGGTGCTGCGCTCATGATCGCGAGGTCATGAGTTCAAATCCCGGTCATCCAAGACCCTTAGGCAAGGTCCCAACTGCAAGTGTGCCTCTGTCCACCTGATGGACTAGTGCACCATCCAGGAGGTGTCTAACTCCTAAATCGCTTCACGCTTCAGAAACTGGGGATAAGCTCTGGCCCAATGAGCCTTATAGGCTCGGGTGTAAAAGCCCAATGGACTTCACCTACCTTTACCTATTTGTGAAACTTCAGAAGTATTTTGTGTTTCTTCTGTTCATTATGTAGTTTTCACATTGCATAATGTGTTCTTATGATGCTCCTTAAGAGGAAAAGAATAAATCAGCACTCTTCTGAAACTCTCTGTGTCTGGCTTATTTAATCCAAGTGACTGCTACATAAACATAAGTTGTTTTTGGTGGGTTTTTTTTTTTTTGCTTTTTTGTTTATTTTGTTTGTTTGTTATCTCAAACCAACTTAAAAAAGTTATCATGCTTTCATTTCATCAAGCCTGTATTTTTAAAAAATAATTTTCTGTACCTCTGGCTCAGCCAAAAACTTGGCTGCCAGACTTTTAGCAATGATGAGGAAATGATTTATTAAGTTTTCTTCTTAGGGCTGCTCCCTTTAGATCATCAGATCATCTGTCTCCATCTCACCCTATCCCTTGTATCCTTTCCTATCACATCAACTCTCTTCATGTCCTCCTTCACTAAATCCATCAACCTTCTCTGTGGTCTTCCTTTTTTCCTCCTGCCTGGCAGCTCAGCTTTTGTCCACTATCCCTCCACTGCACATCTCCAGGTCATCTCAGCCTTGCCTCCCTGACTTTGTTTCCAAACTGTTCAGCCTATACTGTCCTCCTGATGTACTGATTCGTAATCCTGTCCATCTTAGTCATGCCCAGATAACACATTATTGCACAAGTCAGTCATTCATCATAGCTCTGACAGAGCTGTTATACTCTGTTAGTTTATACAGTCAGCATTTATTTTTAATTTCCTTCCTGACTTCAAGTAGGCTAAATTTTATTAATATTGTAAGTCTTTTCCAGCACTTAAAGCACATACACATTCATGCATCATTTTTAATACTATGCTACTGTAGATTGCTTTAGCTATTATGGACACTCATACTGCTAATATGTCTGCAGAAGCAGGTGTTGCTTTCAGCCTGTATTATGTGTTCACTTCATATTTTTCTCATATCTTATTTTCACCTTCCTTTGTAAAATCAGCTGATCTACTCCCAGTAGACTTATACGTGTCTCTGACAGGTCAAATGCTTTTATTGAGAAACCCTGGGTTAACTTATCCTTAATGTGACTGTTTATTCTGATTTCTAGTGTTAGGGTAAGTGAATTCAGATAAGAGAAAGATAGACTGGGTATGCTGAACTTGCTTTGCAGTACAGGGCCCAGGTATTGCCAGTGTTGTTTGGCTCCCTTGGTAGGGATATTGCCTTTCTACTAGATAAACACAAGTGTGACATCACTACCAGCTCTGATATCTGACTTAATTCCTAGACCGGGGATTGGCAAACTTTACTATCAAAAGAGCCAATTTAAAGCAATTCTTGACTCAAAAAGTCTGTGTGGAGCCACATAACATATTTGATCCTTGTAATGACTACTTGTAAAATTTATTGGATATTAGCTATTAGTTGTATATTTGTTGGGTTTAACTGAATTTTTTTATGTAACAGAAGAATTTCTCACCTCTGGGCAAAATGAAGTATATCTTCTCTTATGTTACCTTAATGTAGAGCTGGAGGTGGCAGAATTCAGGATGTTGAGATCTTCGCTGGGAGTGACCAGGATGGACAGGATAACAAATGAGTACATCAGAGTGACAGCTCAGGTCGAGCAGTTTGGAGATAAAGTCAGAGAGACGCGACTGAGATGGTTTGGACATGTGCAGAGGAGGGACAGTGGATATATTGGGCAAGGAATGTTGAAGTTTGAGCTTTCAGGCAGGAGGAGAAGAGGGAGGTGTGCTGAAGGAGAACATGGAGAGGGTTGGTGTGACAGAAGAGGATGCAAGGGACAAGGTGAGATTGAGGCAGATGATCCACTGTGGTGACCCCTAACTGGAGCAGCCAAAAGAAAAAGAAGTAAAAGAATTTTCATGACAATAATAATCAGACCATTAATTTCATAATGCTATTATGAAATTATAGTACTAGAATTACCAAAGTTGTTACAATCAACTGCAATATTTTCTGTTTTCCTTGGGGACTTTATTTTATTTGCTTATTTTGGATTTAGAGTCCGTAGCTAGCAGGACCAAAGATGAGTCATTTATGTGAATATATCCATGCTATCCACCTCTGTTGGCGTTCAGGAAAATTAAGAGGACAGTTTTCATATTCATCTAGTTTTTTGTCAAAGTCTCAAGCTGAATGCAGCTCAAAGGCTTGAGACTTCTGTCCCAGATCAATACAGTAACCAAACTTGAAAAAAATATTTTCCACCCAGGCCCCACAGATGTTGGACACTTCAACAGGGAGACTTGTGTTAGTAAACTGGGTTCCTACCTGTGAGTCACTCCTCAAAACATACATGTACTTTTCCAGGAACACTTTTTCTCCAGTTCTTTTTCTAGTTTTCACTCATTTACCATGTCAGCCTTCCATGATAATATTAAGCAGTAAAGTATAGCTGAGGCTGTAAATAATTTTTGTGATACAACCTAAAGCATCAAACTAATAGAAATGTTGGCCTTATGTTAGCAGTTGACAAAGTCGATGCGGTTCATTCTAAGAGAACTTGATTTTTGAATCTTACAGGCTGTTCATTACCCTTGTTGCTGAGACATTGACAGAGTCACTGGGTTTTAAAATCTTGGGAATTTA
This sequence comes from Etroplus canarensis, assembly GCA_015106775.1. Taxonomy (NCBI): domain Eukaryota; kingdom Metazoa; phylum Chordata; class Actinopteri; order Cichliformes; family Cichlidae; genus Etroplus; species Etroplus canarensis. The sequence continues at coordinate 16,790 of VUQH01033300.1, read as the reverse complement.
CAGATTTCAAATGTCAGTTTACTTATTTGAATCCTTTTAGTTCTTTTTGTTTTTGCTGATAGAAATGATCTAATTTTACACTTGGTGTGTCAATTTAAAACCAACCCAATACCCGAAAACTGTTCACATTGGTTTGAATAAATGAAATAAGCCATCAGTTCACACCAATTTCAAAGGCAATTGTGGCAAATTGTTTCAGGGAGTAGGAAGAACAGGAAATTGTAAAAATGTAATATGCAACCAGATTCCAAGTAAGAAAAACAGCACCAAGTTTCCTGTTGTGCTTTCTCTTTCTCCTTTCTCTCTTTCTCACTGTGTCTCTCAGTTCAAATAAGCTTTACCAGCAGGAATGTTAAATTACATAACAATTATATCAGTGAACAGTTATATTTAAGGTATAAACAGCCAGAAATACACAGATTTTCAGTTTCCTCACCCTAGTTACAGTCTTGTGTGTGAGGTTAATGACTCATGTTTATATCTAACAGGCAAAAATTTATTTGAGCAAAAAACCCCCAACATTTTATGACACTAACCATAAAAAGTTGAAGCTGTGTATCTGTTCCAATTTGTGCATTGGAGAAAAAAACAGTCTGACACAGACTTTGAAAAGTATCTTGCACTTGTGGCAGCTTTCAGAGTTGTGACTAACAGCATTCAAAGAATATTTTTCAGCCACAGTATTGTGTGAATCACTAAAAATCATTTGTAAATCATTTGTGAACATCAGGCATTTTGCTCCTGCAAAGGCAACATGATAATAAAAATGAGACCACAATTCTTCCCTGTATCCAGTCAGCCTGTGCTGGACCAACCTCAAACAGAGGTGGAAAAATGCCAGATCACTGTTTTCTAGTTTCAGGGAGGTTGCCTTCAAACATGGGCCAGGAAGCTGCATCATTATAATGATGAGGGGAAAATCACAAAGCAGGAAATGCAAGAGATTGATAAATTTTGTAACCTTGAATATTGTAAATTAAAAAACTGCTTAGTCAGTTTTTTGAACATACAAAAAAGGAAATCTAGTTGGTCTTCACTTAATATAATGGAAAGTGTTCATGCAGAAACTTAAAGATTCAAGGCTGAAGGGACTAAAATTAATATTTGCTTGTGAGATACATAGTACATTGCATATAATCTTCTTGGGAAATTATGAAGAAGGAAATAATCTTTGCCTGAGCTACTTCTGGCCCAGTCCTCCACTTGGTTGGCTGCCTCTTTCTTTTGATCTTCCAGCAGTTGTTTTTTCTTTTACTCTTGTCTGTACATAATAACTCCAAATGTGTGTTTGCTATTATCAGATTATTATCCCTCTGAGTGCCTGTGTGCGAGTCCTGGGCGTGATGCCTGGGCTTGACAGAATGCTCTGAAGCTCTCCTTGAGCCTGCAGACATGACTGGGATCCTGTCTTTGGTCAGCACTGAGAGGGAACATATGTTTGCTGCACGCTAGTAACACCATGACTGATTTCATGTGCGCCCCCTATTCTGCAAACTTTGAAATGCCTTCTACATCTGCATGAAATGCAGAGTCATAAAGGAAGGGACTAGTGAAAACTGTATAGGACTATTTGTTGGTTTAGTACTGAAATTTCATAAAACAAATAGGATGACAATGTGGAATTTGTTTATTTAGGCAGGATGCTTCACTTTATCCCAACTTTAAATTTCTGGGACTGCAGAGATATTGGTATGAGTACTACAGTTTAATTATTTTACAGTATTGATAGGTAGTGATAGATAAGGTAAAGGCAGTAAGCCACAAATAAACTTCAGATGTAATACCCAGTGCTTCAGAAGTTAAATGACTCTCATGCCTGACAGTAGCCTCTGACCTCAGTCCCCTGCTCATGCAGTACCCCTGTATTCCTTGGTATCCACACACAATTAGTCATGTCTCATCATCTGATCCAACACACTGTGAAGGTCAAGATAACAAGCTGAACTTTTATATTCTGCCAAAGCATGCCTGAAAAGTTATACTGCATTTCTGTCTTGTGATTCAGCTGCTGAACTCACGCTGTATGTCTGAAGGCAAAAGAGCTCTTCTCAGATGACATTTCCCATGGGAGCAATTGATACTAACACACTTTTCCTGGAGGGCCCCCGACTACTCAACATTGCTGACATGGGATCTAAAAGCTTGAGAGAGAAAGATGGCAAGGGAAAGATGAGAGAGAGAGAGAGAGAGAGAGAGAGAGAGAGAGACAAGGTTGCATCAGCTCAGGGTCTGTAAATGTCTGAGAGAGAGGAGCCTTGTAAATGGAATTTCTCCTGGGAGAATAAATGGTATGGTTTTGTATTGAATTACATTTTTAAAAAAAGGGCTTTCATTTGCTAGCATGCATCAGTACAGTATGTCCAGGGCAGGGAAATTCAAACGCAATAAAATGGACAGGAAAGTTTCTAAATAGAAGAAAAACATAAATACCCCCAGAGGAATACATTCAAATTATATTTGTTATTAGAACAGAGATAATAATTAATTCCAAGAAGACTGTTGCTGGACAGAGTATTCTCAAGAAAACGTCTTACCATCACTGTACGGAAAATGCACTCAGGCATGGATCAGTTACTGTAGCTGAAGCCATCGACTGGGGGCCAGTTCCTTGGAAGAACAGTAGTACTTATACCATTATCTCTGAATACACGATTCCTTGATGACGGTTTTGCACTCCAAACTTACAAGTTGGGTTCTATTAAAAGCAAACAAAGAAATAATATCTTCAAATGTTTGTTCCCATAATGAGAAACCAGATTTATATATTTATCTGTATTACTGATAAATAAAAGAACAAATACAAATCAAGCATTCCAGCCTTTATTTACTGGATCAGTATGATGCAATGATCCTCTGACATCCTATAAGGCTCCATGTCATCCTGATGGCTTACAAAAGACTTTGCCAGCTACTTCCAGTAAGGGATTTTGCTGAAGCAGAAAATTGTGATTTAGCCTACTTACATTTGACTGATTGATTGATTGAAGACTCATGGGAACTAGTCTTTAATATCTTTTATGCTTTTTTCACTTAGCCTTAAACCCACTTAAAGACACAATATCTTCTAAAGCTACAAATATAAAGTTTATTTTAATGTCTCAGATTGGGCACTATAGATTCTAGCAAACATAAAATCTATCAAATCAAAGTTGCACACAAAACTCACCCCAAATGATGTTCAAGGTCAAGCTCATATTTGTCATTTCATGGGCACTTTTACATTTTTACAAAAATTGCTACTCCTCCTAGATTGGTGATTAGATTTTAGCAAAACTTGCACACTATGATCACCTAATGGGTCTTTTTCCATATTGTGCTCAAGGTCAAGGTCACTTTTGTCATTTCAGACTCTTTCCATTTTCACAAGACTCATTACTCCTAAGAGTATTGGTTTGGATAGCATAAAATAACTGTTTGCGTGAGCCCCTCTGCCATCTATACATAAATGGTGTCATTAGGTTTATTTATGGAATAATAATGCTTTAAGCTAGGTAATGGCCAGTCAAAAGATAATGTCATGGTCTAACACTGGGTCCTGGTGGGTGATAACAGGGTAATAACCTGGTTCGAGAGTCTAACTTCTTGTTTTTATGAGTTTGAAACTTAAAGATTAATTTGCAGTGTTCCCCTCTTGCTATTTCTGTATGGTGTGTTGGAAAATTTTCAGTGTTTCTCTTCTTTTAGATGGAAGCTGTACTACTAATAGCACTGTGATAGCTTGATATACCATTTTGCCACACATTTGTATCCTCTTGGATGATCACGATCACGATCATCTTATGGATCATTGTCATTGATGAACTGGTCCTGTTGGTTCACTTCCACATTAGGAAGCTGTAGTTTAGGCCTTCCTATCACCATTATGCCAACATCAGTAACATGATCAGTGCTATAACATGCCTGTTATAGCCATGGTAACGACTGACAATGTTGTCATAATACTCCTGAACTCCACTTCTCAGGGGATTTTGATTCTTAGTTTGTGCAATGCAGCTAATCAATGACAAGCACACGTTACACTTTGTTTCTGTACTTCACATATAACAATAACTTGTGAATTGTGATAGATCATGTGCCAGATGAGCTCCTACATCACTGACACTCTGGTTTTTATATCTTGTTCTCACATCGTAGCTACAGCAGGATTAGTGAGCCTCTATACTGTACCAGCTAACATTTTAACTTTGTTTTGTGGCAACTTGAAGGTATGCATTTGTGTAAGACTCTATGTGATTTTGCAACTGTAACCATGTGAGTACTTTATAATCTTTGCAAACTGCAAGCTCCAAGGGCAGTATAGTACGGCAATAATGCAGTTATAAACAGTAGCTATTATTTCAGTATGACTTGCATACATTAAATAATTGAGTGTATCCTTACCTAACTGAAAGCTCAGCTTAGGCTGATACATGAAGAATTGCTTCAGGAAGTCATTTAGTTCAGTTTGTTTACAAAAAGATTTGTTAATTTGAATGAATCTTTATTGATCTTTGCAAGACTTGTTTGTTGTACTTGGAATCATCTCAAAGTTGTTTTTATGGAGGAAACTGTGAATCAATGCTTAGGTGGGTGGTGCCTATCAGTTCTGAATGAGCAGATTTTGTTTGCCACATTACATGTCAACAGTTTTAATCTTTTTGGCTGATTCAGTTCAATTCAGTTTTATTTATGTAGCACAATTTCACAACAGTCACCTCACAGTGAGTGGGGTCTGATAGCTGAAGGCTCTGGTTCCCATTCTACTTTTAGTAACCCAACTATCTGAGAATGAAGTGCTCTTTAGGGAAATATGGTACCATAGAAGGCCTTTAACCCTAGTACTGCCGGACCTCAATATATTGCTGTCTCAGATAAGTTTCATGTACTGCTGGTCATCTATATATTGATCATTTCCAGTGTTTTCATTCACTGCCGGTCATCTAGCAGGTCATATAGCTGGCAGGACTAGGGTTAAGATAGGCTGATTCCTGATTATTCAAGACTTTGTATGAGAGTAGAGGGATTTTAAATTCAATTCTTGATTTAACAGAGAGCCAATGAAGAGAAGCAAATATAGGGAATAGTCTCTTTTTCTAGTCCCTGTTAGTACTCTCACTGCATCATTTTGTGTCAGCTAAAGACTTTTCAGGGAGCGTTTGCA
>VUQH01033300.1:0-11630 GCA_015106775.1 Etroplus canarensis | reverse complement strand
CAGGGAGCGTTTGCAAAAACCAAATAGCAATGAATTATTATGGTCAAGCCTAGAAGTAATAAATGCATGAACTAATTTTTCAGCATCACTCTGAGACTGGATGTTTCTCATTTTAGCAACACTGCATAGATGAAAGAAGGCAGTCCTAAATATTTTTAAAATTTGCACATTAAAGGACATATCTTGGTCAAAAATGACTCCAAGATTCCTCACAGTGTCACTAGAGGCAAAAGTAATACCATCCAGAATAAGTATCTGGTTAGATGCCATGTTTTTGAAGTTTTCAGGGCCAAAAATAGTAACTTCAGTTTTGTCTGAGTTATAAGTAGAAAATTACAGACCATCTGGGTCTTTATGTCTCTAAGACATGCCTATAGTTTATCTAATTGATTTGTGTCATCTGATTTAAGTTATAAATAGCTGAGTATCATCTGCATAGCAATGAAAATGCATGCAGTATTTTCTGATAATAGTTCCTAATTGAAACATATATAACAAAAAGAGTACTGAACCATAGAACCTGGTGGAACTCCATGACTAACTTTCATGTGTGAGGAGTATTCCCCATTTTTATGCACATAATAGTCTTGTGCCTCAGCTGTTCCCTTGTAAATTCCCCAAGGAGTCACCACACCAAATTAATCCGCATCAGTAAATTGAGGTTTTATGCCGGATGCCCTTCCTGACGCTACCCTTCATTGTGACAGGGGTTTGTGTCGCCATCTGGAACAAACTATGCACAAACTAGAATCTATCAGATAAATAAAATTCAAACCAGTGTAATAATTTCCTTTTAATAAGAAAGGTGTATTCTAGTCTCTGTAGTAAAATGTTGCCATCTGCGGTATCAAATGCTGCACAGAGGTCTAAAAGGACAAGCACAAAGATGAGTCCACTGTCAGAGGCCATAAGAAGATCATTAGTAACCTTCACTAGTGCTGTTCTGTGCAGTAATGAACTCTGAATACTGACTGGAATCCTTCAAATAAACTATTACTTTACAAATGATCACACAGCTGTTATGCAACAAAGAATTTCAAACTTACAGGGAGCTTGGAAATTGGTCTCTAATTAGCTGTTTAGCTAATCCATGTATGTTTTCACTTAGAGTGCTTCTAGGTTAGGTAAATCTGATTTTTACTGTGCCAGAACAGTTGTACCAACAGCACACATATACAGATTTCCAAAGAGACATGCAGTGCACATTTCAAAAAAAGTGTTAGATCCCTGAGTAAATTTTAGTGTTCACTCATTAAGAGGCACTTCATCATTTTGGTACAGGTCCCTACCTGATGTGCATTGCACCAGAGTACTCCTACTTCACATTTTGAACAAGCATCTGCAAGGTAAGTAGAGCTCCTCAACACAGTAGTATCAAGGAGGAAAATGATGCTGGTGCAGCTTTTAGTTTGGCTAAAGCTGTTGGTCTGTGGAAAATGAAAAAGCTTGGTGGTGGTTATTTGGCTGATGACATAATACCAGTATCAACTTGTTAAGCATTAATGCAAAGTCAGTACACTCAGAGGTAAATGTACAGTAGGCTACACCCTCAGGATGTATAACCAGCAAGTTTATGTAATGTACCACATTGCTTTTCATGAGAGGAAAGATTGAGATGTGCAGGGCAGGGATAGTTGAAGATGGAGCTGCCAGGCAGGAAGAAAAGAGGAAGACCAGAGAGCAGGGTTACTGATGTAATGAAAGAGGACATGCAGAGTGTTCGAGTGACAGAAGAGGATGCAGGGGACTGGGTGAGATAGAGGCAGCTTATCCAATGTGGTGATCAGTGAAGCAAGCAGCCCAAAGAAGAAGATAAACACCTCATCACTTTTTAATGGCAATAATGAATAAATGAATGATGCAATCTAACAAGTTCCTTTTAAAGGTAACATCATCCAACTGTTAGCATTGGCATTTAGCTGAATGCACTGCTGTGTCGCATGATTCAAATTCTATGAAAACCTAGACAAATACCTGTCCAGCTGTGCAATGGTGATCCAGATCAGACATGCATTTGGCTATAATGATATTATAGGTTAGATTTTAACAACTTGGATCATATTTTTGATGATATTTAGTTATTTTTATAATTGGACATGGTGACATTTCACTAAGCAGTCGGTAAGTAGATTGGCCCATATAAAGATGCTTAGTCAAGTATGTGACAAGGTACAATGCTTTACAGTGTCAGAGTTTAGTGGTGTGGACCCAAGAGTGGACAGACTCAAATGAAAAGTTTAAAACAGTTTAATAGATCACAAGTGTATATACAAGACGATGAAGAAATGTGCAAAGTCTTTTCTGTGTGTATCTACAAGATGGTGGAAGTGGTGCAAAGTCTTTTTCTTTTGATTTACAAGAGGAGGAAGAAAGATGCAAAGTCTTTTCCTTGGGCTTCCTTGACTCAGTACAAAGAGTCCATGATGAGTTCAGAGAACGTGGCAAACAATCCTTGGTAGAGGTAATCCAAAAGCTCTTGGTTGTATTCTTGGGTTAGAGAGTGAGAGTGGGTCAGGCAGCGTTCTTAGTTGGTTCCAGTGTGGCACATGGAGATCCAGGTGACGTAGCAGAAAAATTACATTTGTGATTCTGAAAGTTGCAAAGCATGGAAATTTGTCCTTGATTACAACTCTAAACTGTGGCTAATGTTCAAGTGGAGAATGACGAGACTGCAGTGTTTAAATACTGCTGAGATGGTAATGGAGAGCAGGTGTGCAGTGCTGGCTCCGCCCAGCCACACACTAAGACTGAAACACATTATTAGTGTGCCCAACCCACATCTATGAAAGAGAGAGAGAGCAAGAAAGGGAGAAACAGAGAGAAAAAGGACAACAGGAACCTGGAGGGCAGGGGACCGTGACATACCGAGATTACAGGCTCGCAGTTAATCTGCTTGACACAACACAGTGCAAAGGGCAACCACATGAGGAATCAGACAGGTTTAAAATTATTCCAGTCTAATCCAGTTAGAAGTTAGTTGGAGACAAACAGGCTGAATGTACCTTAAATACATACCAAATACAAATTTTATTTTGTTAAACTGAAAACTAAACTAGGTTAAAGTTCATATTTCACATTGGCAGAAATTAAAGGCTTTGTTTGATTACAAGACAAATATCAGATGCTGTTTAACAAATTCATTGACCACTTTTGTTTATTTTTATGGCAATTTTAGCCCTCATTCCAAAGAGTCATTGATCCTTTTCCTTTCAAAATGTATTTTGAAAAGAAATAGTGGGAGTTTTTTAGTGTACAGTTGATTAAGTATATAATCTGTTTAATTCGTGATGTAAAGATACATGTACAATTTCCACTTAATCATTTCTAATATTTTTAATAGTTTTTAATTTTGAATCTATTCACCCTTGTCAAATGGAATTCCAATTACATCTACTGTATCTACAGCATGATGACAGCAGGACATTTTACCTCAAATGTGAGAAAGGATATTGTCTGTGACACAGTTCATAAATATTAAAATCAATCTCATTATTTGGCCCTGTATAGTAACAAACAAGAGCTAGCATCTAAATCCAATATCTCTCGATGCTGAGTTGACCAAATCAAAATTGATAGCTTGTAATGTTCCAGAGAAAAAGAAAGCAAATAAAAATCTGAAAAGAGACCATAAGACAACAAATGGGAGAAGGAAAATGTTTGGAGAGAACACAAAATAAGAAACACAAACAGAAAACAAGATAAGGGAAAAAGAGGAATAAGGGCAGATGGTTACAGGGCATTACAGTGTCCAATTTCTGTGTGATTACAGAAGTCAGAAAAATATGTCTGGATATGTCACCAGTAACAACATCTGAAGGACTAAAAACATTGATAAGAAAGAAAAATTGCAAACTGTTCATTTGCTTTGTGTTATTGTTGGAAAAATGTTCAGAGATTGAATTATGCTTCTTTATGATCCATCCATCCATCCATCCATTTTCTGTCGCTTATACACAGACCTCCTTCTCTCCACCCTCCTCCTCCAGCCCTTCAGGGGGATATTGTGGTGCTTCCCAAGCCAGCTGAGAGACATCTCCTGGGTCTGCACCAGGGTTTCTTCAAAACACCACACCTAGGAGGCATCCTAGTCAGATTCCTGAGATACTTCAACTGGCTCCTCTTAATATGGAGGAGTAGCAGCTGTACTCTGAGCCCCTCCCAAATGAAATAGTTCCTAACCCTATTCCTAAGGCTGAACACAGACACTGTTGCTTATTAAAAGACAGAATTGTCAACTCATACATATCCATATGCAATCTGACAATACATCCCCTCAGAAAAGACCACCTAAATGTACAGTTGTATGATATAACAGTAGTTTTATAAAAAGTAAAAATTGTTACTGTAATTGTCATTCAGTAGACATGCATTTGGGGTGTTGGAAACAAGGAAACAACAGCATTAATCCCACTAATGGTGTGATAACTGTCTGATCCAGCAGCACTCCTTGGAACAATTCTTAACCAAGAAAGTAGCACTTCATGTGATGATATCAGATGAATCAGTCAACTTGGATGTAAAGATCAGTATCTAAGTAGCTGCTCTATTGGAAGCAGATGATCCACTGTGGTGATCCCCAACAGGAACAGCTGAAAGAATACGAAGTCACTTTTCTATCATAAGACAGACCACAAAGTCAAGCTCAGCTGCAGTCCTGTCAGATGTCAGTGCCAGCCCACATCTGCTGATGGCTCAGCTGATACCCTTTTATGCATCCAGCTGGAAAATCTCATTTAGAGCATTCTGTTCAAAGTGCTTTAGCCTGTTTATAGTTGCTGAAAATCTGCAAGCCACTCTGCAGTCCAACTCCACCCCAGCTCCTCCTTTTTATGGTTTCTGACTTAATTAATGCAACATCTGTTATCTACTGGGCAGAGATGCCCAGAGGGAAGGCACTGTTACTCAACAGACAATAGACAGAAAGACTGGATGGATGGATGGATGGATGGATGGATGAATGGACAGATGGATGATACCTGTTATCGCTGATGCCTGATCTGTTCTTTGTTGGGGTCTTGTTGTTGATCTTTCAGCTAAGAGTGAGGATGATGCAGAACAGAGAAATACTGTCAAGTACAGATTAGTGAAGTTTGAAATAAAAGTGTTCTTTTAACTATAGTATTTTGAATAAACATTTTGGAATAGGGTTTCCTTCCAGAAATGACAATGGTAACTGCAGATGAGGTAGCTGTAGCCAGACAGTAAATTAATCTAATGTCATCACCATGCATTTTTCAGGTTTCTAACTGAGTCTTGAAAACAAGAATGCTTTATGTGAGGATAAAAGACTCACTGTTAAGCTATACATCCCAGACAATAAGTCAGCATCTAACACCACTGAACACCACTGTAGCCTACATATATTATAACCACTAGTTGAAACCTTCTACTTTCCCCTTGGGTTTTTCCCCAAGGGATTGCCACAGTGGATTAATCCACACTGGTAATTTGGCAGAGATTTTACACCAGCTGCCCTTCCTGACGCAACCCTCCATGGTGAGAGGGGCTTGTGTCCCCACCTGGAATTGAACTTTAAAGCACTTTTAAGGTGACCCCTTGGGGAGAATACAAGGGAGCAGCCGAAGGTACTGTACTGTGTAAACCACTACACTATAACCACATGTATCATATATAATGTTACTAGGGGAGCTATTAGCTATTGCTGTTGGAATATAAAATTAACTGAAATTCAAAACAGAGCAAAATCTTCAAAATCTGATACAGAGCAGGTACGCTTAATGTTACTCTAGCAGCCTGAAATTTCTTGGATTTAGGCTACATTTCCCCCGTGGCACTTTATTTGAGTGTATACATTGATCAACAGATTTTCACAAATTCTACAGTGTGGAGCAAAAAAATAAAAGTAGTGTTCGTGGCATGCATGCAACTTTTTACTTGCAGTCCAGAAGCGCAGCGCACCACGTTTTATAAATGCCAAATGACTACTGCACAACTTAACATATATGATTATGAAAAAATAATGATTTCAAATTTATGTCCACAGATCTCAGTTTACTGCTGACAACTGAGTTATATAGAATCTATATAGAAAACTAACTGACTGAAAGAGGAGATAATAGTCTGAAATACAGTTAAAAACTACATTACTAGCAGCAGTCACTGCCAATAAAGCTCCATAGCAGCTGCAATTTAAGGCTGCATCAGAAATCATTCCTTTGTTTACTCATTCACTTCAGCCTAATATACACCCAATAGTTCACACATTAGTAAGCTGTAAACTGAGATTGTGGTCATGTACTTCTAATCATTTTGCACCACAGCAGTTGAGTCATTGTCTGGATGCATTGTAGAATTGCTACCGATAGTACACCATAATATAGGCCAGCCATTTCCAAACTTAAGAATGTCGCAGCCCAATCTGAAATCGTAGTCACAACTCTCATTAGATGATGACACAGTTTGTCCTTCTTTATGTTTCCACAAATTCATTTTGCTTTTTTGGTTGCTTTCCTAGTTTTTCTCCATTACAGTTCTCCATTATAGTTTTCTTTCAGACAGTTGGTAGCCACCTTTTACATTTTCCCATCAATGATGGATATATACATGTCAGATCAAATATAAGTCAGTTAAGTAAAAAAAATAACACTTGGGACATGGCTTTTGGTTTATGTATCCCTTTTGAACACAGGGGACCAGAAGGTGTGTTCTGATTACTGGGGGATCATACAACTCAGCTTCCTTGGGAAGATCTGTGTCAGGGCACTGGAGAGGAGAATCCACCAGTCTCAGATTCAGGAGGAACAATGCGTTTTTCGTCCTGGTTGTGGAACGCTGGACCAGTTCTGCATCTTCTCGAGGTAATTCTAGGGCACATGGGATTTTGGCCAACCACACTATATGTATTTTTGTGGCTCTGGAGAAGACATTCAACTGCATCCCTTGGGGTGTCCTGTGGGGGTGCTTCAGGAGCGTAAGGGTATCTGGCCTGCTGTTATGGGCTTTTCTTTCTCTATACAACCATTATGAGAGCTTGGCTTGCATTGAGGTTAATAAGTCAGACATGTTGCCTGTGGGTGTTGGACTCTGCCAGGGCTACCCTTTGTCACTGATTCTGTTCATAATTTTCATGGACAGAATTTCTAGGTGCAGCCAAGTGACAGTAGGGCTTTGGTGGGCTTGGGATCACCTCTCTGATTTTTGCGGATGATGTGGTTCTTCTGGCTTCATCAGCCAATGGTCTCTAGCTTGCCCTGGGATAGTTTGCAGTTGAGTTTTCAGCTGCAAAATGGTGGACTGTCAGGAAGGAGGGAGTTTAGGATTGACAGGTGGATTGGCACAGCGTCTGTGGTCATTCAGCTGCTGTACCAGTCTGTAGTGTTAAAGAGAGAGCTGAGTGTGAACAAGAAGCTCTCAATTTATTGGTCAATCTGCATTCCTACCCTCACCTATGGTTGTGAGCTTTGGGTAATAATCAAAAGGATAAGTTCATGGATACAAGCGGCCAAAATGAGATTCCAAAAAGCTGGTTAGGCTCCCTTAAAGACAGGGTGAGAAGCTTAGCTCAGATTAGAGCCATTGGTCCTCCAAGACAAAAGGAGCCAGCTGAGGTGGTTCAGGCATCTGACCAGGATGCCTCCTGGTCGCCTCCCAGGTGAGGTGCTCGGGGTATGTCCCCCCAAAAGGAGGCCCTAGGGCAGACCTAGGACATGCTAGAAAGAATGTACCTCTCAGTTGGCTAGGGAACAGGAGAAGGTAGTTGGGGTCTGGGCGTCTCTGCTCAGACTGCAAGATAAGCAGTAGAAAATGGATGGATGGATGGATGGATGGATGGATGGATGGATGGTCCAATTAGACTGGAAGGGGAACTGGCAGACAGGTTTTCACAGGTGTTAGAAAGTCTTCCAGCATGTCTACGGCAGCGAGCAGCAGGACAACAACCTGCAGGGTTTACTAGAGAGAGGAGACATAAGAGTAATGCAAATGCAGGAATACTTGGAAGAACATCGAGACAACTAACTCTAAGTGACCTGGTGTTAACACTGAAGGTAGCTGAACAATTTGGCAAAGCTGGAGTAAAAAACATGATTTCTGTTACCATGATGAGGATATAGCAAACAGGTGTGAGCATACTGAGCTGCTGCTGCCTGCTGCCATACTTCCCAGAACACCAACCCCTTAAGGACACCTGCATACAAAGAGAGAAAAAGCAAAAGAAAGCCAGAGTGACCTGGAGAGGGAAGGGAAAGCAGATCAAGGGAAGGAGGGCACAAAAGAGGGAGTGAGTACTGCACTTTGGGTAACATAACAGGGCCACTTACACATAACACCTACAGGACCATTTATGACATCCTATTCTAAATCCTCTTCTTCTTCTTCTTTTTCTTCTTTTGATTGCTCCTGTTAGGGCTTGCCACAGTGGATCATCTTCCTCCATCTCATCCTATCCCTTCAGCCTCTTCCTGACACCACCACCACACTTCCTCTTTTCCTCCTGCCTAGCAGCTCCATCCTCAACATCCTCAACCTCTCAACCTGAGCTGTCCCTCTGATGCATTCAGACCAGTGAAAATCTCAACATCTTCAAATCTGCCTCAGCTCTGCCTCCTGTCTTTTTGTCAGTGCCACCTTCTCCAAACTATACAACATAGCAGGTAAATCCATAGACATTAATATGGAGTTGGTTCCTCCTTTGCAGCTATGACAGGTTCCACTCTTCTGAGAAGGTTTTCTGCAAGATTTCGGAGTGTGTCTGTGGGAAATTTTGCACATTCATTGTTCAGGAGGGTTGAGTTTAGGGCTTTGCGTGGGCCAGTCAAGTTCTTCCACATGAATGCAGCTGCTTGGCATGGAAACACATGCCATGAAGCTCACAGCACACAGTCATTGTGATCTTGTTTGTATCAAAGGAGGTTTGGACCACTGCAGTTACTGAATCAGAAGAGCGTTGGTGACCTTTAGGTACTATGCACCTAAGCACTCAGTGACCTGCTCTATAAGCAATTTCCTCCCTGGGATTAATAAAGGATTCTGATGATGATAATAACTTTACATGGTCTGCCACTTCAAGGCCAAGTTGCTGTGGTTTCTAAATACTTCCACTTTGCAATAATACCCCTTACAGTTGATTGTGAAATATCTGAGAGGGAAGAAATTTCACCAGCTGACTTTTTGCAAAGGTGGCATCCTACCAAACATGAATCCAGTGACCGCTTTAGAAAAACCCATTCTAAACCCTTCGTAAAGGCAGACTGCAAGACTAGGTCCTTGATTTTATACACCTGAGGCAATGGGAGTGAATGAAAGACCTGAATTTGATGATTAAGAGCCCAATACTTTTGTCCGTATGCCATTCATGCATATACAAACTCCTCCTGTGTAGCTGTGTGCCGCAGATTTTGCCCCTAGATCACTGCAGAAAAAAATGGAAAAATTCACATTTTCTGATTGAGCTTGATCATGAAGAAATTCTCCTAAAGTTTGCTGTTTCAATGCCATATGTCAGGACAAGGTGTATGAAGGTGCAATTCAAGACATAAAATTATGAAGATAATATGAAACATTAGATATAGATAAGCCGTATGATATTACAAAAAGGGGGGCATGTAAATAACACAAGTCTAAAAGTATTTGGAAAATAAAATAATGAAAAGGAGCAATGAACTACTAGAAATTAATATGATGTGAATCAAAATATCACAAATTAAAAATATATGTAGGAATTTAGTTATTAAAACTGAGAATGGAAAAAAAACCTGTCAGACCCAAAAGCAAGAAAGCAAAGAAACAAGCAAATTAATTAATTTATAGAAGTTTGTGTTTTCAATAAGACAGTAAATTTTTAGTTTGTGTTTTCAATAACAAATACTTCACACTTCATCATTACATATATCTATATAGCTGAGGCATGCTTTTTTGGTGGTGGGTTTAAGATTGTTGTTTGAAAGACAGACTATGAGGTGTCTAAAGGTTCATCCTTAATACAGTTTGAGATGTCTGAGATCTGACAAAACCTCTGAGCAGACACCAACACTCACACTCACAAAAGAGACAGAAGTGTTACACAATTAATGTAGGTCTTGCGCTGGTGATACTTATTTCATATACTGTAGGCAAGTCATATATAGTATTAGTGCTGTAGTATGAAAACCACACTCTGAATTAACCATTTCCATACTTTTAAGCCCAGCATCCTTTATTAGAAATACCTACACGCAATACACGCAAGTGCACTCCTAATGCCCGGTCCCAAGCCTGGGTAAATGGGGAGGGTTGTGTCAGGAAGGGCATCCGGCGTATAATCTTTGCCAGATCCAAATGCGGATTCATGACACATGATCCGGTGTGGCGACCTCTAACGGGAGCAGCTGAAAGAAGAAGAAAAATAAGATCCTTTATTACAAACACCTATTTGGAATTTACAACAAAATAAAACAGCAGAAAATCATTTGAAGTTTTAGAGATACTCATCTATTTAACTAAGGTCATTTTGACACTAACTCTTAGCAGTTCGTTGAGAACATCAGACACTATAATTTGGTCTATGGCTTCTAAGAATGTCTCTTGCAAAATAATGGAGCTTCAAGAGCATGGAGCAAAACTATTACAGCTGGGTGTCCAAAAGTACACCTCCAACCCTCTTTTGATCATGCTGCTTAGGCGCAAGTAGGTCCTTACCAGATTTTTTAAAATGCTGCCAGAATTTTATTGGTACAGATGATAGATAAGGTGGTTGATACAAGGAGGCCTGCCATTTCCACAGGACACTTTAAGGGGTTGGAACAGAGGATCAATCATGGGCAACTATCTCAGAGGTTAGGTGAGGGTCTAAGTAAATGGTTTCCACGCCCAAACAGTGCTTTGTTGTAGTTGCTTTAAAGTTGTTCCATGGGGTGCTTTATGAGAAATGATGAAAGGGGAAAGTATAACTTAACTTCGTAGGACAGGGCAAGATATGAGCAGCTGTTTAAAAAGAGAAAAGGTGGGCGTCAGAAAGGATGCAGACAACTTCAAATGATAAGTAAAACATTGTTATGCTTGTGTAGCTAAGCCTTTTGCATTCATCAGGAAGCTGACAAGAACAAAGGTGTGAGGATTAAGATGCCCGTGCATGTGGACGCCAGGCCTTAAGAGGTTAAGATTAGAAATCACATCTCCTTGTGATTTACTGACAGCCTCTCTTTTACTTTATGGCTCACAAAATCACAGCAACTCCACTGCCATTCCCTACATACTGCAAGAGATGAAAATAGGGCGCTGTTGGAATGCTACTACGTAAATAACCCCAGTAGAAGGGGTTACACGAATAGGATGAGGGACCTATGGATTATTCGATACCCAGCATCCACATTGACAGCGAAACAACTTGTAGCTCAGTGTTCCAACATTCGGAAAAAGGGACTGCTCTCACAGCTAGAGATTGACGAGGTACAACATATATGCTACGGCAAGGGGGAGCCAGGACGACAGGTCAGGGGGGTATCACCACCCCCACCCGAGATTGGGTACCAAGCCCCAAGTGCGATGGAAGAAGGATTGTTGAGTGCGAGAGGAACTGACCTGAAAGATAGGATCATGGCGAAGCTTGAAACCTGGACCCTCCGTAGCCGGTTACCAAGATTACGTGAAGTACCCTCGGAAGATCTACTAGATGATGTGAATGCAGCACTACG
>VUQH01033299.1:0-18810 GCA_015106775.1 Etroplus canarensis | reverse complement strand
CATCAGGATGAAGCGTCATGCATCCTCTTTTCAAAAGTTAGTGTAAAAAAAAGAAGAAATAAAGCACAGAGGAGGCAACAGAGACAGGATGCAGGATATAAAAGTGAGATGTATGTCGACATACCAGCTGTCAGATTTATGAGGCCGTGAGAAGAGAAAGAGAAACGTGTCAGGTGTGTGTGGTGCTCGTATACCAGCTTACACACCTCGCATATCACACTCAGCCATATTGCAATCACTGCATTATTGTTGCAAAGAAAATGATAGATTCCTTGTGTTGCTTGTGCTAGTCTGTAGTCTGCCCACTGCGTGTAATCGTCATGAGACAATGGCTTTGAGTGCCAGTGTTCACTTATAATAAGCTTTCTTTCATGCAACCCTTCCCCCCTCTGTTTCGATGGAGACTCTGAAGGCCCTCTTCAGATGGTCAAAGATGTTGCAGCCACTGTCCTCTTCCCCTGTGAATAGAGACAGTCTGCCAGAGATAAAGGTGATATAGAATACAAGAGATTATGGTTGTTTCATTGAGCTTTTCCTCCAGTTCTCTTTCACAATGCAATAACAGTCAATCACCTGCATAAAGCAGCCTAAATATAGGGTTTAAGACTTGTTACACCACTACCCGCAGCTTTGGCTTATAATTGAAACTTTTCCATTCTTTTTTTTTCAAATGCTTTGGCTGCCGAGGGGAGATTGGCAGCTCTGAGTGGCCAGCAGATGAAGCGGCTGGCGCGGTAATGAATAGAACGCTGATTGCAGGATCCCCAAGATGCAAATTACCATGCCTGCCACCCCTGACGACCGGCAATTACCGGGCCGCCGCGGCGGACGCCTCGTGCATATTCATTGCACCCGCTGGGCATATTGATCAACAACTTACTTCAAGCAAGAAGCACTGAAATATATCATGTCGCTCTGTCATTGCTAAAGAAATACTCTTTCCTTTCCTGTTGTCAAAATTGACACAGTAATATCTGGTAGGACAAGCCCTTTAACTATGCAAGGAGTATTTATTTTAATCAGGCTCAGGTACAGGCTAATTGCTAATGTGTCACATTCAAAAAGAAGTGACAAAACATGCCATTCATTAAAGAATAGTTTTAATTCAAATATTAATTTCTGCTTGTACTTTACTTAATTAACTGCACTTAAAGTTCACTGCCCCTGACAATGCTGTGCGGGTTTAGTTTTAGTCTTTACCTTCACCAACACTTATTTCTTTAAGATTTCTTATTTCACTTATAATAAACATGTGTATGTAACACAATTATTTTTTGAACACTTAACATCAAAAATTCTCAATTCATGTTGTTTTCAATTAATAGTTATTCTTTGTATGAATTATGTCATAACCTTGTACAAACTGTGTTTAAAGAGAGTATTTTCCTGTTTTCTTGTTGCTGCAATTTAAGCTCGATATTTAACCATCAACTTTGGACTGGAAGAGACTTTTATATGAAATAATTCCTGAGGAAACACACACACCCCCACACACACATACAGTGAGTACAACTTCAGAACATGGCATATGAATATGAAAGGGCTTCTTTCAACAACAACGGAAAAACAAGAGTGCTGCCAGCAGTTAATGGGACCAAATGAAGGAAAGCTGAGCAACATCGGATTTTGAGCTCTCTCCCTCAAAACAAACATTCAATGATCACATTAGCGATGGATCACAGAGATATATCATTATTGTCTTGTGTGTCTCGTCTGGTTTACAGCTCAGTCTCAGTCATTTTCACTTTACAAAAAGATTACCAGTAAAAAAATTTGGTTTTTGGAGAGTTAAATAAAATTGGTTTCACATGGCCTATACCAGGTGAGCAGCAATGACTGATTTGCAAGTGAAACAAGGGCATTTTGACAAAAATCCAGTGTCTTGGCCTCCTTTTTGGCCCACTATCAAATACACCACACACAACACATGGCTGCTTCAGCATTTTACTGTGGGACCCATTCGCCTCGTGTTAACTGGGGTTCAGTACATCAGAAATGGAAACATTTATATTTCCTATTTAACACTACCCAATAACCAGCTACACGTGTCTGTCTGTGGTACACATTATTCACATCACATCTTTTGCATTTCTATGAATATTTGTTGATGTATAACTAAATAATTAATTTACACCCTCCTCTGACAATTTTTAATGCATTTAATAGTTAATAAACGCCAGGAAATCATCAGAACTGCATGGGTGTGGATTGGTCCCACCTAACTGAGCAACATTTTCATAACTGTCATCACATTTTAATTCAAATATTGTTAACTCTTGAGAGATGTGCAGCAACATGTGACATCTACTTTTCCAGCTCCTGTCCTGTAAGTCATATCAGTGATGTATGACATGAAGTATCATGTGAAACAAAAGGAACTGGTCTGACTTTTGCAGTGCATTTATATGTTTATGTACAACCTCAACACTCATGGTAAGAAGGTGTTAAGAGTATTCCATAAGACCAGTTTTTCATACAGAAATAACCTTTAAGGAGATGCAGATGCAAAGCATTAAATATAAATACAGTTATTATAGAAAAATTTAATATCAAGAAGAAGAGGCAACACCCTTGATAGCATAGCAAATCAGGTTGGATCACCCACCTGTTCTTCTGTTCTGTTTCTCAATCATCACAATTTGATGTCCTGTATACATACCACTGGTGAGCTTAGATCCTTTTTTTAGGGGTGCTCAAATGCAGGTGCATGGACAGGCATCTTGATTTGCCAGTGTCTGTACTGAATGATGCTTCTTTAATCGCTTGGTGATTTGGTGGACTACACCCGTGTTATTATGAGACTGAAACAAAGTTGAGCATGTTTCTCTCCATAGCTGCTTTGCTAAGAATTGATCTTTGACTAACTGGTCATGAAGATTGATTCTTTGTCTCAGGTTTCAATCATTAAAAAGTACACCCTAAAACAGGTGTATTATGTCAAAATTGGTGATTAGCCAGTCTGAATTATTTTTAGACACTACAATAGACCATCCAACAAATTAAGTTGCTTTTGAAAGTAACAGTGTAAAAGCATTGAAAAGCATTGAATACATTTGCATGCACCATATCTTTTCATTTGTTTTACTAAAATGATGATGATTATTATTATTATTATTATTGTTGCTGTTATCATTCCCTAAGTATTATTGTTTTAATAATGCATTTATTGCAAGGAAATGCATGTGTAACATTCTGATTGGGGGTGAGCCCCCTTAAAGATTTGATCCTAGAATTGGCCTTGCTCTATACCAAATTTCATAAAAGCTGCCTGTCTGGATTCGAAGCCTTAACTGACACCAAGAGAGAGACGAAGACACCAGTGCACAGGTTTCAAGATCATCCACTCAAATCAACATGTCTACAGTGCATAATCTTTCGACACAAGACCATGTACGGGGAGACTACCTTTAAAAATGTTCACAGAAGCTAACTGAGAAAATTGTTTTCAGAGTATTTAAAACCCTGCATCAGCTGATTGAACTTCACTGGCAACAAAACAAAACAAACCCGAAACAAATTCCATATTCATCAGATTTACATAACTAACTGACACACAGTTAAATGGGTATTTTTGTGGTAGGAGAGTTGCCTGCTATACCCATTAAGCTGGCACTAGTGCTTTGACAGGTGAGCTTGAAATTGGAGCCTCTGTAGTTTAAAGTCTTATTCTGAGAGTTTGTGGGAAATATTACAGCTGCCAAGGTGCCACAGAGCACACCACAAAATTCACACAACTTGTACAGTGGTTCAGCTGTCAACAAGATTGGTCTGTACCGCTAAGCTGTTCCCAAAGGTGCCGCCCTGCCTCCTTCTGTTGCTACTTCCCCAGGTCATGCACAGGATAAAACTGTTCTTTGCCAAGTTGCCCTGAGGTTTAAACACACGTGCACACACGCACACACGCACACATGCACGCACCTCTTTCCTTTCAACTTTTCATACAGTCACCAGCTATGCATATAGATCTGTATCTTAAATATTACCAAACCCTTTTGATAATAATCTCCACACACACACATTGAGAGGTCTGACGTGTTTCCGTCACACAAAAGCAACCTGCACTTAGGCAGGGGGAAGGAAAACCCAAATGGAGGGAAAAAACTGATAGTTAAAGAAGAAGAAAAGAAAGAGCAAGTGCAGGTGCTGACCTCCAGAGTTGTTCACATATGTTGTTATCTGTGTAATTTCTCCACTGCAGATTCTTATCTCCTTATCAGAGAATGGTTGGTGGACTGCGGTCCTCCTATCAAACAGTGACTTGGGGCCCAAATTATATCAGGGTCTGGAGTAGGGCAGTGCTTTGAGTTCCTTAAATTTGTAGAATAAAGAAGCCACTTCCATGCATTAGCTTAGATTTAAATTTTTGTTGAGGCACAGGAAGAAGCAGAGGCGAAAAATCCCTCAGGCTTGTTTGCATTACAGTAAGATTGGCAGACAGAGACATACATCTCAAGAGTTTGTCACATTTAAGAAACCTCCCCTTTATCCTCTCTGCCTCCCACCATGCCTCATTGAAAGACTTGAAACTTAAGGAGTGATACCAGTTTGCACTTTATGGCCAACTGAAAGTGTTTATGATAGACAGTAATATGATACTTATGTGATCGTCAATCATTCAAATTTTCTTAATAAAGTGTAAATGATGCATACACATCTACCAGAGAGGAGAAGAGTAAAGTTTCGGTGTTGCTAACACAGCAGTGATTGACTAACAGACTTATCACTGAAGACATTTTGACCGGTCGCAGTTGGAAAACTGGGATGTGTAAGAAGTCTTTTCTGTAACAAAAGGTCAATTATAATTCTCTAAACTATTGACCTTTGACTGGTGAAGCTGGACATCATTCGTAAAGTTTTTCTGAGTCATTGTTTTTTCCCTACTGCCTGTCAGTACTGTCATATTTACTGTATCATAGGATTTCACTTTTTACTTAAGAAAAAAGTCTAAATACTTTTTTCTTCAGTTTACACTTTTGGAAAATCATGTTTAAACTCTTGTGCAGCACCACATTTCATGTAATAAATCTGTAATAGGACACAGGCCTGCACATGTGCCTGAAAATTGTGCCCAAGGTTTTCTACAGCCAGTTTTATACACTGATTTTATTTCTGATTAAATATTTTGATTTCCTGTGAGCCCCCCAACTTGTTCTTGGTCCTCCCGTGCAACCCCATATAAAAAATCGTGGAAACAGCCCTCCACTACAAAGTATTCTTAATGTTAGTGATTTACTTTTCTCTATTTTAGTCATTAACCTCTGAATATTTCCTTCACCTCCAGAGCTTTGTTATGGTTTATGAGTGAATAACATTAGTACCCTTTTAGGGGATTCTCACCAATTTGACATAAACAGATAACTGAAATGCCAAAATTCACATATGGGGATAATCTTTCAGTTTTTGAAAATATGCCTGTTTGTAGCTAAAATACAGCCTAAATATAACTCTAACCTGGTGGATGCTAACATGAGGCCTGACCAAACACACAAAAAGAAGATAAAAAATTATGTTGTTATTATTATTAGGTATTAAATCAGTTTTGTAAAAGGTCTAAGATCAGAATCTCTTTTCCAAGTGACATTTGTGTATAAAACTGATAATATAATATTTGTATACACAGTTTAAGGATAGCCAGACACCCAGATAATGCACAGAGTTATATTATACATCTACCCAATTATGAAAAGCATGTGTAGGAGTGATTCCAGACACAGAAAAAATGTTCAGAACAAAATGTGAACATATGTAAAGATTGATTTGTGTTTCTTGAGGAAAATGTAATGTTTTGCCAAACAGTGAACTGAACCATTAAAATGCAACAGACTAACTGCTTAAAAAATTGACTTAAAAAAAAAAAACACAAAAAAAACCCCCTTTAATCACACTTTGATTCCTTGGGTAAGATTTATTGACACTAAGCTCAAAGTTGAACTCTTGGTGTATGATTTTTATAAGAGCGCAGTGCCCTTCCCTTTGACAAATCAGTAATTGAACTTTAAACTTGGATTTGAATTACTGCAGCTTTCAATCATCCCAATTTTTATTTTATCAGCTTGAGAAACACAATTTCACATTTTTCTGAAGACTACAAAAGCTTAAATCATTTTCACTCTTACATATTTTCTGGTACTCAGACTCTGACAGAACGATCCTGACACCTAAACACACAAAACTTAGGAGAGACTCAGTCTGCTTTGGCTGCTCGGTCACATGTGGCTAAATTTGTCTGCGTGTCTGTGTTTGTTTGCCTGTCAGCCAAGTAACATAAAAGCTTGTGAGCCAGCAGCAGAACTGTAACAGGAAGCAATCACTTCAGGAGCAAAATTATTATTGGGAGGTGACTTTCATGGTTATGACTGAAGCAGCAAGAATGATACATAGTGTAATGTTGAATTCATTTAAAATTAGCTTTACTATAGTATTCTTAAACTGATCTAAAAACCAAAGAAAGTGTTATTTAAATGTTCATAGAAGCTTTCCATTTTCCATTGCTGGCAAGTCAGTGTAGTCACATTTATGTGTTTCTCGTGACTTTATGGGTGCTAAAACTCATTATCTTACAGTGCAGTATGATTACCTGCTTATTTATAAAAACTTAAATCATACATTTTACAAAATCAATTCATGATAAACCATATTTTTGTCTGTGTAATTTGTTCTATGTACTGTAAAGTGAGGATCTGACCTACTCGTTCTCAATACCACAGCTGTAGCTCTTTTTTGTGCAATTGTGTGCAATTTTGGCTGATATGGTCACATGATCACTTGTGACAGGGGTCATGTGGGTCAAGTGGGGTCATGAGTAGTATCCTGACATCCTGGCAGTCTAATCACCTGTTTATTTACTTAACAACCAAACTCTGATCAACTTTGACTAAAGGAGAGAGGAGAGAAAGTGAAAATAACCGGAGGGGTTGATTAAGGTTGAGCGTGACCATGACTGATCTTACTTTGGGAGGTATATCTTATACCTAATAGTTTGGTAAGGACACCTTGCTTGTTATTATTTCAGAGTTTCCAAACCTGCTTTGTGAATCCAAACATTCAAATCCAAAAGTTTATGAACTTACAAAAAAATGGAAGGAATTGAATATACATTTTTGTATTAATGTGCATAATTAGAATATTTTCATCTGATTTAATGTTTCACCCAATTAAAAGACAAAATGAGATAATAATTAAAAGCAGCTACGTGTGAATCTCGGTCAATCACAAACTCTCTCAAAATGACATTTTGCTCATATTACATGACACAGTAAATCTAGACCTTTAGCTAGAATAATGAGCTAGATTGTTGCTGCCCTCTTTTGGAAAATATTGGTGCTACTTTTAGTTCAAATTATGTTGTATTAACCAGCTGCCACCACACAGTGGAGACACATTACAGTCATAACCTCAAGGACCGTTGACTTGTAGTCTTTTAGGAATATTTAACAAATCAGTTACCATGGCAGATCTTTACTTTATTTTTTGTTTTTTTTAGTCTCTTCTGGCCATTCATATAAGTGTACCTCTGATTTTGCACTGTTTTAAATTTCTCCTTATCCTACTTGGTTTGATTGCTTATTTTGGGCAAAGACCTTGTGATATGGTGTGAGATTCATATGTAGTGCCTGTAGCACATCTTTTAATCAGAAGGTTTGGTGGTTTGATACCAAGCTGTGGCCCTCAAATTACCCCAGAAACATCCATCAGCATACAGTGTGTGTGATGGATGTATTTGTGTATAGTATGTGCATAGTTAAATGTGGCATTCCGTGTAAAAGTGCCTTGAGTCTACAGTAAGAGCAGAAAAGGACAGCACCAGTCCAAAAGCAAAGTCTTTTAAAAATGTGGCCTTAGGACACATTTTCAGCTGATGTGGGTTGAAAAAGAATTCATCAAAGAAGGAGTGATATTATTTTGATGTGCTCTGAAATAGAGTGGTCAGTTTATGGAAAAGTGTGGTTTTTTTTTGTTTTTACATCCAACTACATATCCTGTGATCTACTCGTTTATTAAAAACTGGAGCAGCATGGCCAAACAGAAAAAAAATATAAACAAATACATCATCAGATATACATTTTTAATGCGACCTGCAGGACTAAAAATGCAGAATGTCAAAGAATCTGATGCAAATAGAGGCATTTGCAATGCTGACAGACACAAGCATTATTTTCATCTCACTGCAATTTGAATATGTTAATATGTGGGTATCACATGGTTCTTCTACGCATTTTAATATCACAAGCTCCTCTTTTTTGTAGGGGACTTTGCATGGACAAAGTTCAGAAGAAAAATTTGAAGAACTACTTTTCCATCTCTACTTCAATGTGAATATGAAGGGTGTAAGGGTAAGAAGGAGCGTCTGTACTAAAAAATACATACACACATTTTTGTAGAGAGCTTTAAAAAAATAAATCTTTTTTAAAAATTATTACTCACTGCAAAACTCAATTTCTATAAAATCTTTCATTTGCATGTAACTAATGTATACAACTCTTATGAGTAAATTAAGAGAAGCGAAAATATTTTGGCCATTCCCTCTGGTCTCAGCTATATTTGTTTTAAAGTGCTTCCACCAGTAAGTTTTCTTTCTCTGAGTTACTTGTTGAATATTTTATCTCTGGCAGGGAGAAGGACGGTCAAGTTACAGCAAGATGAGTGAGTGCAGGGCAGGAGGACTCCAGAGAGCTGCAGGTGGGGCTCCACACGCCTACATACTCCTAGCAAAGGGATGCTGAGGATAATGAGATATTTAATAGTGCTGATACATGAGAGAGCATGCATTATTATGGTGCTAGGTGGAAGGTGAAAAGGATAGCAGTTAAGTTGTAGAATGACAAATGTTATAAATTGGAAGTATTGGTAGTTAAAGTTGCATTAATCAATATGTTTATATATATAGCAATTAAAAATGTGTTGTGTGTAAAATAAATCAGCATAATCCCAGTTCACCTCAGTTCTGTGGAGCTTTACACCTTCTTTGGAATCATTGTTTTGGTGTCATGATTTTACAGTGTAACTGTTTGTTCCATCTCACTGCATTCATCAACATACTTTCTAACCACAGCAGCCTACACTGTATACCCAGCACCAGACAGCAGACAGGTAATGTCAACCCATTCTGAACATTATCAGCCCACTGGGATCATAAGTAAACATTAGGCTCTCATGGCTGTGTAAATAACTAGGCCTACATGTAAAATCTTGTCCTTGGAGACCTTGTAAAAGGTTGTGTTTTAAACCAAAACCCTGGCTTTTCCTAACCTTAACCAAGTAGTCTTGATATGTACACCTAACTGCAAGAAAAGTTAGCAGCCAGTTAATACCAAAAAAAAGCCCAAAAACATACATAAAAACTTGAGTGTCTTGAGTGAAAGTCATTGATTGATATGCCTCTTAATGCAAACTTTTATTGTTCTTTTAAAGTGGACACTTTCTGTCTAAATGACTTTTCAGTAACTCATAACTAACACAACTGAATTAGGAGATACTGAGCCAACTATTTGGTGGAGGAGACCAGACATTGACATCTCTGGGTGAGGGATGATTACAGTGGGTCATTCAGCAGCTAAAGAGCCAGATTTTTCCTTAGCTAAAGACCAAAATAGAAATAGATGAAGAGGGAGTGTTGGTCTTAAACCAATCAGCCCCAACATACTGTATAAACCACCTGCCTAATAGTGTATAGATCAACTTTGTGCTACCAAGACAGGCTTGACCTTCTCCCATGTGCTCACCCATCATGCTCCAGAAGACCCCTGAAGGTGTCCAGAGGCATCAGGCACCAAGAATTAGGAGTAGATCCTGTGAGTTGTGAGTTGGGACCTCCATGGTTTTATACTAGTTTCTCAACCAGATCCCACAAATGCTCATTTGGACTGAGGCCAAGTTAACTCCTTGATCTTTGAACTCCATGATTCACAAACCATTCTTAAATAGTTTTTGCTGTTCATCAAAGAATAGTGTTGTTATTAATGAGTGTATGCACAGTCTACAACAATGTTTAAGTAGATGGTATGTGTCAAATTAAGATCCAAGGTTTTCTATTGGATTTTAGAATCGTTCAAATCCTTTCATTGAATTTCAGTGTGAGAGGATGTGATGTAATGTTAAGAATCCTTAACTTATTATGTTGTATTATGCAAAAAGAGTATATGTTACATGGGTTTAGTTAAACCTGAAGAAGATCTTTAGGCATTTTGCAAAGTACCTAAAACATTCAAATTAAGAGAAAAATACAAAATCCACACCAGGCTGCACAGATCTTGGATAAAAATGTGAAAATTTTTGGAAAAAATACTTTTGATTAAGTGGATTTTTGCAGGGCTATCTAATAAAAAAGATGCAAAGTGACCATCCAGTATGACATCAAAGAATTTTTAAAACCTTAAAGCAGAAAGGTATGTTAGCGTCATTACTCCCACCCTACCTTTCTTAAGACCTTCAGGTGGAATAAACACACCTCCTGTTGCAAGTTAGCTCCTCCCTCTCTCTGCACACCTGCATATAAGCACACCTGTAGCATCAGCAGCACAGAGCCTCCTGCATTCCACTGGATCCCACACTGACTCCATCTGAAGAAAGTCCTGGTAAGATTGTTTTATTATTATTGTAATTTTTATTTTTTATTTTTAGAGACCATTCTTCTCAAAATAAAGTGTTAATAAATTATTTTTAGATATTATTTTAGCTCTTGAATGAGTTTATGAAAAAATAGCACATTGATGATATAAATCAAAATTGAGAATTCATAGAAAACTCTTCTATACCTTAAAAATATTTTCTTGCTCACAATTATTTGAAGTTGTTAGGGCACCTGTCTGTCATCTGATAGAATGATGATCTCAAAATATGAAATGCCCACTTCCTGCTGAACAACGTGTGTCCTTGTATTACTGGAATTCCTTCTGAATATTTTCTAGATCATTTTCCCAAGCTCTATCATTCATCTGAACAAGGACTGTCTGTCTCCTGTTGGGTCCTTTGTAGTGTTGTGGGAACGGTGCTGAGAGGATCAAGTGACAGAGAGACAGAGAGGTTCCCTTGACCGTTAATCTGCCACTGAAACCATGCACACAAAAGCAAGCACGAGTGCAAACCCACACACATATACACACATAGACAAAGATACCCTGTCCTTCACTGTATTTGACATCCAAATAACACCTGCTCTTTAGTAAAGTCAAGGAAGCAATGTGAACACCTGTTAATATCAAATGAGCTTAAAAAACAGAATAGAAAATATTGATATTAGTATAAACAGACAGTAACTGTTCATACAAATAGAAACTAATAAAATAGAAAACAGAATAAAATAGTAGTAATCAGAATGGTTAACTTTAGTGCACTTCTGTTATTGAAGTTACCTGTATTCTCCTCTGTTTCCATCTGGTTTTTTATGAATCTTCTATTAGTCACTTCTTGAATATGAACTACAGCTCATTATCATACATAAAAGAATATGTGCGAGTGTTCTCAGTCTCAGTGAGAGGCTCTTCTTCAAACCATAGCCGAGCTGTGGTCATTTACATTTAGATTTTATGCTGACTTGAGTTGAAATATATTTGCACAGAGCTGAGACTGACAGCCTGAAGTATCTCCGGCCATAAAGTCAGTCATCTCTTGATGCAGATGGTTAGTTTGAATAGCCACAAGCCAGCCATGCATATGCTCATTGAAAGACTCCTTTCATCACATTCAGTGGGCGATCAGTGATCTTGAAAGTAAGACCCTACTTGTATTTCCATCAAAGTCTGGCAAAATGCTAGAATAAAGCACATTTGCTTGAGAACCACAAAAGAGCTTTTCTACAACCAGATCTCATGTAACACTAGCTTTAAATAACTGCAAAAGGTCAAACGGTCTGGCTTTTTGAAGATATGATGTGTGTAATTTGAACATTCGCCTGCTCTCTTCAGAGAGATGAAAACCTTTGTGATTGTGCTCTGTTTCTCAGTTTATTTCTTTCCTCCATGTTGTCTTCATAATTTAAAAAAGTGATTCCCAACCGAAGGTACAAGCACCACAGGGGGTCGCCTATGCTGGCACATTAATTCAGCCTATGTTAAATTAAGATCTCAGCAGGTTTCAGAAAAAAAGTGAACTAAAAGTAATGGATAAAGAGTAGAAATAAAGCCAAAATGAACATAAATAATGAGTTAAGATAATAAGTCAAGAAAGAAGAGAAAAACTGGTTACAATTGTTAGCTAATAGTATAGAAACTGCTTAAAGGACCAATATCTAAGACTTAAAGTGATCAGTTGAACTGAGTCTAACTTGCATATTAATGTTTTTTTATCGTGTAAAATCACATAAGGATAATAATCTTTGAGCTATCGTTTACTATGAAAAGATATTTATATATGCAATATTAGTGCTTCATATTCCACAGGAGATACCATGTTGCACTACCATGTTTCTACAGTAGCTCAGAACTTATAAACAGACTCTAATACTAGCTTTCACCTTTCTTTCAGTGCCATCACAATTCAAAATGGCTATCATTACTCATCAGCTTTAAACAATTACTTTCACGATTTAAAAATCATGAAAATTCCTTAATGCTAGATGAAAAATTGAATTTTGAATTCATTATTATATCTACATACACAAACCTCTGAACTGGAAATGCCTGTGGAAGCAGTTTTATTTCCTGCCAGCCATCATAGGTTCTCAAACATTTTGAAAGAGAGGAGGGTGAGGACAGGTATTCAGTTGTTGCATTTCAGTATTTAGTTTGTATTCTAACAGTAAATGCCACTAAACAGCACACACTGGTTCTTTAAAGTATGTATAAGCAGTTGACTTGTTACACCCAAGCCTACTGGCTCATCAGACCGGAGCTTATCCCAGATTCTGTAGCATGAAGTGACTTAGGAGTTAAACTCTAGCACTTAAAAATTGCACCTAAAAATAATGACTAGATAGTTGAAATGAATAGCAGCTAAATGTAATAGCAAAGGAATGGGCAAGTGGCTGAGAAAGCCAGCCAGAAGTTATGGAACCATAGTTGGGATATCATTAGATGGAAGTCATCCAGATCCAGTTTAAAATTTTGAACATGGAAGGTCAAAAAGGCTAGACCAGAAAAACTAACTGGTTTAAAACATGATGTTATTTGACCTCCAGTTCCTGGTTATGGTTCTTTGTCTTGTCGCAGCTGCATATCATGGCTACCAGTCTTTCAGTGAGAAGTTACTCCATTGGCCGTCAGCCCTCCTTCTCCAGCCGTTCTCTGATGGACACCGGCCGCGCTCGCTCTCGGGCTTCTGTGTCTTTTGCTGCGGTGAGCCCGCTGTCCCGTTCAGCTTCCATTGGCCAGGATCTCAATGGGCCAACCAGCCTTCAGATGAACGGCCTGCATAGCAACAGCACCAACGACAAGGAAGCTATGCAGAGTCTCAACAACCGCCTGGCCAACTACCTGGACAAGGTCTGATGATACCACAGTACTGCACTGTTATCGGTCCAGGAAATGACACAGGCAGTATGCTGAAAGACTTTGATCATTAATCTGTGTCCGTCTCTTTGTCTCTTTGTCTCATCCAGGTGCGTTCACTGGAGCGCTCCAATGCTGACCTGGAGGCAAAAATTAAGCAGCTGATGCTCGATCGGATTCCCAAAGGTCATGACCTTGATTCCATGATGGCCCAAGCTCATGCTGTTGAGCAGGAGGTAAGCTTGAGACAGCTAAGGTTGTGAGTTTTGAAGGTCTAAATCGGCAAAGTTCAAGGTTGCGATGACTTTAATTGCTTTACATAGACAAAACATTCATGCAAATGCCGGGATGTTTTTTAGAAGTTGGATTGTCTATAGAGCCATCAGAGCCAGAATATGCGCATACTTTGAGTTAACCAGTATTAGATGGAGCCAAGGCAGAGTTAATGATTATTTTGTCTTGTTTTAAAATGGAAACACTCAGTTTGATGAAGTTGGAATGACTTATTCAGCCAAATGTGTCTTTTACAAACATTACTGTTAGTATCACAGTTATAGTGGGATAACATGAATGTACCGAAGGATGTTAGGTTTCTGTTATTATTAACCCGTGTTAATATTTGTCAGGTGAGGAAGAAGACCTTGGAAAATGCTCGTCTCATGCTCGAGATTGATAATGCAAAACTGGCTGCTGATGACTTCAGAATCAAGTGAGTGATTAATCATTACAAAGCTGTTATCACATGAGAATGTAGCGGTAGTTTGGTTTCTGTTATAGTTTTAACTGTACAGCATGGTGGCACTGAGAATATATAATTATTAAGTGTTTATTACTTTTTAGTGAAATGTTTTATAAAACCCATAGACTGCTTTCAAAATGGAAAGTTTTATACAGTAATACACCATTCTTTGGAAAAAGTTAAAAAGTGAAATACAGTTAAACACTGATTTTTGTGGGGGAATTTTCATAGATTAAAGATTAGATTAGAGAAGGAACATTAAACTAACAGCATAATGGCACCCAAACAGCTGACAGTACTGTACTCTAAAACGTTTAGTCTATACAGCACAGTACATTAATTTAATGAAATTAATTCAAATTTTTCTTATTATTGGAAATTCTTCATATCAGTTTGAATTTGTACTGGCATGTCAATTATTTTCACACTTTCTTCACCCCCAGTCTCCTATGCAGTCTTCCTGACTCCATGAAGATTTTTCAGTACTTTGACTAATAAATACTATGCAAAGAGAAGTCAGGGGCAGAATCACGTCTAAAAAGAAAATTTAAGATATTTTAGTCTACAAACATGTTAGTTTACAAGGCTGTTTCTGTTGAAAAAAAATTAAGTCTGAGGAGGTTGACAGTAAATCCTGGAATACTATTTAGATATTCACTGTAGTGTATTCTGTTGCTTGGTGTTTCTCTTTTCCAAACTAGATGGGAGACTGAAATGGTGATGTGTCAGTCTGTGGAGCGAGACTGTATTGCTCTGAAAAAGGCCAAGACTGACCATGAGCAGATCATTGCCTCTCTGAGGGGAGACCTGGACAGTCTGAAAGAAGAACTTTACTTCCTCAAGAAAAACCACGAGGAGGTTAGTGTCTTTGCCACCATCCACATGTTCTTATTTTCTTTGCTCAGTACTTGACATTTGTGTAGTCTCATTTTCATTTTGGCCCTATCTCTTCTCCAGTCTTCCCTCACAAACAGTTGTTTGATACTCACCCGACCCACTTTGGTGGACGTTTTATGAGAGCCAGCACAGACAGAAAACGATGTGTAGGTAGGGAGAACACAGAGTGAGGAAGTCTTCTGGTTACTGAAGAACAAAAGGAGAGGGTAGATCTGGTTGCTCAAACCTGCTCTTTCTGTTCAATCAGCTTATCCGAAGTGTCCTCTGAGGCAAAGATAAACTTACCCCCTCACACCAGAACAAGAACTGATCTCCCTTTTACTGAAACAAGACTGTGGAAATTCAGTTAGATGCCACATAGAGGCTATGACAATAAAATGGTGCAAAGAAAGCAGCAATTTGTTAAGTCTTAATGTCTGTACAATATTAGGTAGCTTTACAATTAAGGCTTTAAAACCTCACTTTTACACTTTTACAAATTATGAACTACTGCAGATATTCTGAATGGATTTGGCCAAATGAGACTGCATCTGTTTGGTTTCAGTGAAACCTGGAACATATCACTCACTATTATTTTTTAGGTTTTACCCATGTATAGCTTGCTTTGTCTCAAATGTGAATTTTCTGATCTATGGAAGAAAGTTATGAGAGGCTTGTTAAGTTTCTTAAACTGGCTGACTGTGGATCGTACAGTAGATCCCTCTTTGTCTGCTATCATCTCTGGAGTCTATGCCAGCCCTTCATGTTAAATATATACCAATTAATTAGATTAAGTACCATCTCTTCAGGTCCACTGGGACAGGTCCTAAGTAAGGATTCAATCACTATTCATGAAATATAAACTAGGATTCAACTTAAGAAAGACAACCTTTATTAGTCCCCACAAATGGGGAAATTCCAAATCCTACACTCCATTGTTAATGTACACAATTCCACATGCAGGTCTGACTACACACACACACAGAACCAGTATACATGCATTGTTGGAGAGGTGTTTAGAGTGAGAAGGCAGCCCCCAAAGGGCACTAGGTGAGCAATGTGTAGGGTTCAGTGCCTTGCTCAAGGGCACCTCGGCAGTGCTCAGGGGGTGAACCGACACCTCTCCAGCTGCCAGTCCACACTCCATATATGGTGGTCCATGCAGGCCTTGAATCAACAGTGTTCTGCAATGTTTCTTGTTCTGACTTCCAGCCTGCACACATATATTGTACTCTGAGTGAGTCTTGAACCTGAGCTCTCTGGTTCCCAAACCAAGTCCCAACGGACTGAGCCACTGCCACCCCATATTACCCTATAAAGGCTGGAAAATGTTCCCAAATATATACAAAGAGCATTAATAATAGACTATTTTACCTTAAAACAAACTACATGTGACAGAACATGATATAACAAGAAGAGAGAGTGAAAGAAATCTACCAAGCATACATAAGTAGGAGTGTATGCGTGCAAGTTGAAAGGCCAGGGGTAAAGTGAGCTCTGTCGCATCAAGTATTTACGAAGAACATCTAAATAATTAAAATGCCATCACGTCCTCTCTGCCGCCCTGTGGTGTAGGTTTTACAAAATTGTTTATAGCTCCATATGCCCTCTGTGGAAACCAGAGTTAGTCTCATTTAATTAGAAGTGACATTTGATACATAATGCAACAAAAATTCAGATTTTTTTTTCACTAATATAACAAATATATTTACTTATACCCCTGCAGGAACTTGAGCAGATGAAGTCTCGTATTGCCAGAGATGAGGTGAATGTGGAGGTGGACTCTGCCACCGGGCCGGATCTGGGTGCTGTTCTGTCTGAGCTCCGTTCCCAGTATGAGGGCATTGTGAAGAAGAACAAGGAACAGGCTGAGCAGTGGTACCGCAAAAAGGTGTGAGGAGAAACATCTAGTGTGATTTTACCATAATAATGTAAAATGGCCTGAACAAAGTTATACAGAGGTCACAGAAAATGTTTCTTTGACAGCTGGAGACTATGCAGAATGAAGTGAAGGAAAGCAATGAGGCTCTGAGAGGAGCGCAGGGAGAGCTGACTGAGAGGCAGCGATTCCTGCAGACCCTGGAGGTAGAGCTGGAGAGCCTGCACAAACAGGTGAGCCAGGATACAGAAGTAAGATGAAAGGGTATTCAGACATACTGTTGGGTACCTTGGTGAAAGAGTTACTACATAGACATGGAGTGAGTTTTCTTGCTGAAGTTAGGAAACTTAAATTTGTGGTGAAGGTGAGGGTGTGGACTTACTTAACTGCTGTTTTCCTTTCTGCAGGCAGTCAGACTTACTTGTGTTATCTGTGAGTTGTGCAAACAAAATCTAATGCAGACAAAGCAGTGCAAACACACCTCAGCCATAATTCTAAATTTACGGTTACGAGTATTAACTTTTTACAAAGCCAAGCTGAATTATGGGGTTGTATGAAAGAGAGGCCGATTTCATAGAAATTTGTTAAACGGCAACAAAGAAAATCCTTACAGACGTTCATACAAGATTCATATACATTCTTTTTACATTTCCATGCTACTATATCCTATAGTCTGGGAAAAATCATTTTGTTTTTCTTTCTTTTAATCCTGTATTGACAGTCAACATGTTCTGCCATGCCAGAACATATTGGATTCAGTTTCTAAATAGTATGGGGGTGAGTTTCAGTGGTGAGATGGGTAATAGTGTCTTAGCAGTAATGTTTGCTTTGGGTGCCAGGGCCTAGTCAGTTCACAGGTGGTTGTTGATAAGGGTTTGGGAAGCAATTTCAGCATCAGGAGACATTCTTGAGTTAAATTTCCACGGACAAACACCTTCTTTTTACCACAAGCCAAACTCAAGCATCATATTACCGAGTGCTGGTTACAACACAATCATTACAGTAGTCACCCGTCATGAGGAAAACCACAGAATTCCAGTTTTATCATGTCCAGTGGACATGCCGATCCTTTAACTTAATACTGGTATCATGATTATGAATAATATCAACGGCAACATTATCAGTGACACAGATATGCGAATATTTGGTGCATCAGCTTTGTTATTCTGTTCCCTTTTACTCCTCAGATAGCAGCTCTGGAAGGTAACCTCAGTGAAACAGGTCAGAAGTATTCTGCTGAAATGGAGCGGCTGCAGGTCATCCTGAGCCAGCTTGAGGATGATCTCTCCCAGCTCAGGCTGGACATGCAGCGCACCAAGACCGACTATGAACAGCTCCTTCGCATCAAGCAGAACCTGGAGATGGAGATCGCCACCTACAGGCGCCTGCTGGAGGGAGAGGAATCGTAAGTGTTAAAATAGTAACAGACAAATATGTAATGCAAATGTTAAAGGAAATTACAAGTTTTGCTTGGTCCTATATAATAAGTGTACATCAATTGCTTTGAATTCAATTTTCAATTCAATTCAATTCAATTTTATTTATATAGCGCCAATTCACAACAAAAGTCGCCTCGAGGCGCTTCACACTGTACGGTAAAGATAAAACAGTGTTAAAAGGAAAACCCCAACAATCCGATGATCCCCTAGGAGCAAGCACTTGGCAACGGTGGGAAGGAAAAACTCCCTTTTAACAGGAAGAAACCTCTGGCAGAACCAGGCTCAGGGAGGGGCAGCCATCTGCCTCGACCGGTTGGGGGTGAGGGAACAGAGAAGACAGAAAGGAGAGCAGAGAGAGGCACACACTATGGGAGAGAGAAAACAACATTTAATGGCATGCAGCAGTAACTAATAAATGCATGGGGAGTGAAAAGCGGTGAAAAGAGTAGAAAT
>VUQH01033298.1:4595-16392 GCA_015106775.1 Etroplus canarensis | reverse complement strand
ACTGAAGATGTTGAGATTTTCCCTGGGAGTGACCAGGATGGACAGGATTAGGAATGAGTACATCAGAGGGACAGCTCATGTTGAAAAGTTTGGAGACAAAGTCAGAGAGGCAAGGCTGAGATGGTTTGGACATATTCAGAGGAGGGAAAGTGGATATATTGGACAAAGGATGTTGAAGATGGAGCTGCCAGGCAGGAGGAGAAGAGGAAGACCACAGAGAAGATTCGTGGATGTAGTGAAGGAGGACATGCAGAGGGTTGGTGTGAGGGAAGAGGATGCAAGGGATAGGATGAGATGGACGCAGATGATCCGCTGTGGCGACCCCTAACGGGAACAGCCGAAAGAAGAAGAAGAAGAAGAAGTTTTTGAGACTCACGTATACTGTATCACCTCACGTAGTATTCTCCCCCCCTGTGTGATTTGGAAAAATACCTCTGACTTGACTGGCCTTCACAGAGTCCTGACGTCAACCCCACTGAACACCTCTAGAAGAGACTGCAAAGCTGGGCCTGTCAACCAACATTGGTGTCTGACCTCACAAATGCTCTTTTGGATGAACGGGCAAAAATTCCCACAGCCACACACCAAAATCTTGTGGAAAGCCTTCCCACAAGAGTGGAAGCTGGTATGCCTGCAAAGGAGGGGACCAACTCCATATTAATGCCTGTGGATTTGGAATGGGATGTCATTAAAACTCCTGTAGGTGTAATGTGCAGCTGACCTGATATGTTTGTCCATATAGGCCCATGCTATATATTCAGCTGTAATTCTTTGGTTGTCAAGGGACCACATTGTAACATCTGCCAATTAATATCTATAAAATAAATGTTTTTTCCTGTGTAAATTATTATAAGCATTTTATTTTCTGGGATAGGTTATGGATCACAGGAGCAGTTTGCTATTCCTTTTTTTCTCCCTTTCTTTTTGGGTAGTTCAAAACTTGATAAGCAATCAAAAATAAGAGCAAATTAAGGAATAATTCAGCGATAGTTCACTGTAATGCTTCAACACCGTCATTTTCATATAATTACCCAAACAAGGGATATATACCGAAAAATAAATGAGATGAAGGTTTTTTGTCTTAAATAGCCAAGAAAAATTATATATATGAAAATCATGTAATTTTTAGCTTTCCTACTTTCAGCAACTTACAATAACCAATATGAACACCGTGAAAGAAGAAGAGCGCTGTCTTTCCACTCAGGTATGTGAAAATGTAACACAAATCATTTAAATGTTTTATAATTGTTTTGAAATGACAAATGACAAAATGTTTCATTTATTTCGGAGGTTAATCCGCTGTAATAATGAGAACTTCCTGCATTAAGTCCTGTAATTTTTCCTGTAATTCCAGCAAGGCTCTGAGAGAGCTGGCAAAAAGCAACCAGGCATCGGCTCTCGATTGCTTCGGCCTGGCCGGGAGGTAAAAGTTGAAAGTTCGTCTCAATCTGAAAACAGGAGACACGTGTGGGTTCAAACATAGTAAGTTTAATGATATTAATGTGTACATGTGACTCTCGCTGATGATTATCCAGTTAATAAGAAGCTCGATGATGATTTAGTTGTGAGCAGACTACTAATAACACAGGTATTAGTTCATATTGACGTTAGTATGCGTTGTGTAGCTCGCCGTTAGCTCTGAGGCGTGTTGGTGTGTATCAGACAGATGCAGCTGGATCACATGAGATTAACTTTTTAATTTTCCATTTACCATTCTTGTGTGCAAAATCTTTATTCATTTAAAGCAGCAGTAATTACACGTACATAGACGGACTAATAACCAGAGAACAGCTCATAACCTGCGATATAAAACATCACAGCGCTTAAAAACCGACCAATGAATAGATTAGGCACGTTAAATACACTGAGTGTAGTGGTTTACTCATTCGCCTTACTAGTGAAAGGTCTTTGGATCGATTCCAGGTGGGGACACAAGCCCCTCTCGCCATGGTGGGTTGCGTCAGGAAGGACATCCGGTGTAAAAACCAAACTTGCCAAAATTACCAGTGCGGTTAAATTCGCTCTGGCGACCCCTTGGGGAGAATAGATGGGATCAGCCGCTGTTGACATCTCTGAGGCTGTTTTTAAATGCTACAAAGACAGACATTTTATAGGAAAGATACAAAGTCGCGCCTTTATTCATATACATTTGGAGAATAGCCTGTATTACATGTCAGCTCCTCTTTTTTATTATACAGGACTGTCCGAAAGTCTTGAGCCACCCCTCATTTTGCTTCCAAAGTGTCGGACTTTCTTGTCATTTTTAAAGTGGGCTTGGGCAAGCAGTTAAGTCGAGTCAAGTAGGCTCTTTATTGTCATTCCAAGGATGTATAGGTGACGCTTAAAACGAAATAACTTTCCTCCAGGACCTTAGAGCTTCATATACAACTAAGAAACACATTAGTGCAAACATATATAAAGAGGACAATAGAGGACATTTAACAAAAGAGACAGTGACAAACAATGCTGACCATTATACAGTCCTGGTAAGAAATAAAGTATGAGTGATATTAAGAAAAATAGGAATGTAGAAAGTATTGAAAAAGATATATTAAATATTACAGGAATAAATGACATTTTTGTTACATATACACAGTGTTGCATTTACTGGGAATTTGGAAATATCTTTGTTTGAGCGTTTGCTTCTGTGTGTGTGTGGGTTTACAATCCAGTAATTCCATATAAACAGTAAACAGTGTAATTAGTTTTTAGGCTTTCTGAAGGTCTCTCAAAGTTTTCATGTAGACGTTGGCTGCTTTTTCACTTATTTTTGGTCCATTCAAGATTCAAGAAGCTTTATTGTCATTTCAACCACATATAGCTGATGCAGAACATAGTGAAATGAGATAACTTTTCTCCAGGACCTGGTGCAACATAAACATGTAACATAAAGATCAGTTACAAAAAAAACCAACAACACAGAGCTAGGACTAAGACCTAGAGCTAGGACTGAAGGTTTTCCCCCCTAGCCACATAAAGTGCAAAGTGTGCAATTAGTTGCAAACAGTGCAAGATCAACATAGTACAAAAACAGTACAAAAAGAAAAGACAACACAAGAACAAGACACTAGCGCCGAAAGAAAAAGAAAATGAAGTGATGTATAGAGTAGCAGCGGTTGAGGTAGTGCAACTAGAGAGTGTGTGTGTGAGAGGGACAGGGTTTTGTACATTTAGTGCTTAGTCTTGTATAGTTCTGGGTGTATGTGCGTGTGGGTATGGGTGTGTGTGTGTGTGTGTGTGTGTGTGTGTGTGTGTGTGTGTGTGGGTGTGTGTGTGAGAGTTGAGTGAGAGAGCGAGAATGATGGTTGGGGGTAGTAAGGGGGCCAGTGGAACAGGACACATGTAGGAATTAATTCTCTCCAAGTTCAAAAAAAGAAATTGGCTAACGCTGTCATTTGAGCTTGATGGAATCGCCTTATCTATTGGTATGAGTTTTCATTTATTAGGGTCAAACAGTAGAGGGATACACAATGGATAGAAAAGAGAGGTTTGGGAGAAGAAGTTGAAGTAATGAGGGGTCAGATTTGAAAATTGGAAAGAAAGTGAGAGAAAGCAGGGGGAAGTAGAAATGATGGGAGAGATGGAACAAAAGGAGTGTAAGGGAGTCAGTGGTATGAAAAACAGCTTGCCAGGGCCAGAGCATATTGAGGGCAGCAGGTGGAAGAGTGGCACAGTTAATTAAAACGCCTGTCTTAATGTCTCAGCCCGTCACTCCAGGGAGAGAGAGAGAGAAAAAGCGAGAGAGAGTTGCCAGGCTTGAGCTGGGCTGTACCCAACCAGCCAGCAAACCAACCACCCAGCCAGCCCACCAGGCCACATGTCAGACAAGCCCTGACACTATGCCCTTCACCCCCCCCTTCATCTTTAGCCACTCACACATGCACAGATAGACACTCACATGTTCACAAACATACACACTAGTCCAAACCTCACCAGCAATTTCCTTTTTATTGCCCTTCATACTCATACCTATTGAAACCCTTCTAATATGATACAGACCAGAAAAGGCTCCTCTCTTAAAAAGAACAAACACACTTCTGATGTTACTGTTTTGCTCAGCAGCATCTGTAACTTGCCTCTAGACTAGCAGTCTTGCAGCCTTGCAGCATAATCTGTCTGCTTTTAATAATTCATAGAAAGCACAGGCTGTGCACTATGTACTGAATGCTGAGGGTAATGGGGATGTTGTGATATTTCTATCATGGCCTGTCTGAATCAGCGAGCGAATCAAACCAGTAAAGATCTGATAAGCACTCTGTTCTGTCTCATAACAGCTTTGGCTGTCATCACTGCCTTATAAGTGGACTTTAACAAATCCATTCTTCTCTGTCAGCTACATTGTAGCTAATTGTGATATATAGTGGACATTCACCAAGTGTTGTATCACACCAGATCACAGATTTATGTTGTTACACACAGATAAAGATAAACCAAGTAGTTCATGTCGATCCAATATGCTAGTGTCACAGATGTATCAATATGGCAAAAGGTTTTTACAGAACATAATGCAGACAAAAAATACTGGGGGTAATGCTGGTGCCACCACATATTTTGTCCAGCAGAGTGGCTATGAATTGTACTACTTGTTTCTTCACTGCACTTTGTGAAATACGTATAACCTCATTGTTTTCCTTTTCCATATAACATAAGGAATATATATGTATATACACAGATTATGAGATGATATTTTGATATCTGAATTTTTTGCTCCGTAAAAATTTATTTGAACATCACCTCCAAAAATCCTATATTGCTCAGGTTCTAACTATAATGTTGGAAAATCCTTAACAGCTTCACAATATTGTAGTAAAGCTCAATGTGCAATGTATTGTGTGAGAGCTCTGAAAAGGGAAAACAAACAGTGTGCGCGTCTAGCAATATGTAAGGTGCACGTCCTGTCGTTTGACTAATGTTTTATCAGGTTTTGCTGTATCACTGTGGATTGCTTTGTCAATAACCAGCCCGGTGCCTCAGTGAGCAAGAATCTGAGATTGTTGGGCTGAGTGACAGGCTGGAGATGGCAGATAATTCAAAGAAATTGGAAGTGTGAAATCTTTAAGGGCCACTTCTTAACACAGCAAATGCCAGGGTATCTTTCCATCAGCTGCTGCTCTCACA
Organism: Etroplus canarensis; assembly: GCA_015106775.1. Taxonomy (NCBI): domain Eukaryota; kingdom Metazoa; phylum Chordata; class Actinopteri; order Cichliformes; family Cichlidae; genus Etroplus; species Etroplus canarensis. The sequence continues at coordinate 11,274 of VUQH01033298.1, read as the reverse complement.
AGCTACCGCATTGTTAATGGTGGCCTGTCTGTCCATCAAGTCAGCTTCAGGAGGGATTTAGACCTGTTTGGCACCTTATCTCTCTGACTGCCTCCCACTAACCTGACCAATGCACAGGCCTCGAGTGCCTTGTATGTTCTGTGTAGCCAGTGATGATTGTAAATCTATCTCCAGAGTGACATGTATATTTTTATAGATATTGGTGTATTTGATTATCTGTGAGAGATTGTATTGCTATATCTATTGTTAAACAATCAGAAGTGTAATGTAGTGGTGCCTGTAGCACTTGTTAATTTAGCTGTCAGCACTACTGATTGACCTTAAATTGTTGCAGTAGAGCTCATTGTCCTTGTGAGCAGGCTGCTGTTTGTCTGTCTAGATGGATGTAATAAAAGCAGTGTCTGCTTTCAGTTTCAGGCAAAAACATTGTTTTGAAGAAGAAACTCAACATGTCAATCACTAAAAGGGGGTAACTGTTGCCATATGTATAACAACTTCATGTGAGGAAAAGAAGATAATCTTTATTTTGTAAGTCACATCAGGATTTTGGAAATTGGGAAGTAAATATATTTAGGCAGATATTTGTGGCAGTTAAACACTTATATGAAATCATATAAATCTATGTTGCACCAAATGTGCTTCAGTCCATTCAGGTCCACTCTAACATACCAAATAAAGATTTTCCCTCAAGTGTGAGGAGCTAATGGAATCAATGTCTTCTATGAATATACATTTCATTAATAAGTTGAGATCTGGGGCATTTGAATACCCAAAATTAACCTAAAAGTAATCTGAAATATGAGTTAATTATTAGTTTGATAATGAGGTTTATGATTAAGAAGTTAATAAAAGAAACAAAAAGTCATTTTTTTGCAAAAAATGAAAAATAAAACCAGTGATTCACACAGGAGCACAGAGACCTGGAATGTGTGCATTTTTTGTGTGCATGTGCGCTGATAATGCTCCAGTGTAAGATGAGTACCCTAGTATGAACAGTAGCACACTGACCTAGCTTGCTCTCACTTTCTTTTTCCTCCCTTTACTCACTACTTACTACTACTCACTACTTACACACAATCACACAGTAATTTAAAATAGGCAGGAGAGGATATATGGAAAAAAGGGGGAGGAACGTAGTCAACGTTGAAAAATATAAAGACTTTCCCAGTTTGTAACCCACAAATGCTTAGATTCTGTCTTCCGTTTGTTTGTACAGAGGAATAATGTGAGAAAATAGACAGAGAAGTGAGGGTGAATCCAAAAAAGGACCCAGAGAGAGGAAGAGAAATAAACAAAAAGGACAAGAAAGAAATATGTCCCCTATTTTCCCCTTATAATGGTTTCAATTCCCTGGCAGAGCTCCCTGTCACAGAGAGGTAGTTCCCAGGCTGACACATCTCAAGCTGTTTAAACATCCATTAGGATGTTTTGGTTCATACACTCTACAAATACAGCTAGACGAGAGAGAAACTGGTAGATGATGATAGGGAAATTGAAGAAGAAAGAAAAGAGACAGAGAAAAAGAGAGAGGAGGAAGAGGGGAGTCAGTTGATGGGAACAGCAGATAGAGGAGAAGAGGAAATTTATCAAAAAACTCATGTGATATTTAATGATCCTTGTATGTGGAGAGAGAAGACCACACCAGCTCGTTCTCCTCCGCCAAATACCGATCCCCTAACTTAATTTCCTGCTCAATTGCTGTTCTATAGTGCATAGTACAGTGATACAGGCTGGTAATATAGAAAACAGATTGCCTGTGCGGCGGAGTGGATAAGGCTGAGGCTTGTGCTGCTGGAGACCTGCAGTCTCCAGGGGGGTCTTGTCGGTGGGCTTCACAAAACCAACAAAGCCCATCTTTCCCTGCGACTGGCAGCAGCTGGCAGGTAGATCTTCAAGCAGTGGAAGTGGGGAAGTGGATCTATGGGTGTGGTGTGCGAGTTTGAGCTTCTGCAGTGTGTGTGTTTGTGGTTCACAGAGTCTTGCAATTCTTTGTAGTGAAGAGTTCCACTGTCTTCCATCTTGTGTTTGCTCATGTGCTGTGACTCAAATCCACTCAAAAATGTAGGCCTGCATGGACAGCAATCATCAATCAGTGCACAGAACAGTGTGTAACTGCATCTCTACAATGTTTTTCCAGAGACACACACTCACTTCCCATCAGGACATGTACATAATACTACTACTACTACTACTACTACTACTACTAATAATAATAATAATAATCTTCTTTCAGCTGCTCCCATTAGGGGTTGCTACAGTGGATCATCTATTTCTATCTCACCCTATCCCTTGCATCTTCTTCCCTCACACCATCCCTCTGTATGTCCTCTTTCACTAGATCCATGAACCTTCTCTTTGTTCTTCCTCTTCTCCTCCTGCTTGGCAGCTCTATCTATGTCCAATATATCCACTATCTCTCCTCTGAACATGTCCAAACTATCTCAGCCATGTCTCTCTAACTTTTGTCTCCAAACTTCTCAACGTGCACTGTCCCTCCGATGTATTCATTTCTAATCTTGCCCATCCCGGTCACTCCCAGCAAAAATCTCAACATCTTCAATTCTGCCACCTCCAGCTCTGCTTTCTGTCTTTTCATCAGTGCCCCTGTCCTCCAAACGATATGTCACTACCGTCTTGTAAACCTTTACACTCTTGTTGCTTCTTTCACAAAGCACCCCTGACACTTGTCTCCACCCAGACCACCCTGGCTGCACTCTTTTCTTCACCTCTCTTGTGCTCTGTCCGTTGCTTTGGATGAATGATCCCAGGTATTTAATCTCATCCCCTTTCATTACTTCTTCTCCTTGCATCTTCACCATTCCACCTGCCTCCCTCTCATTTATGCACATGCACTCTGTCTTGCTTCTGTTGACTTTCATCCCTCTTCTCTCCAGTGCATACCTCCACCTCTCCAGGAATTATAATAATAATAATTGAAAAATGTGAGCTTAATGTTCTGTAAAGTAACAGTTCAAATATATGTAATGAATGTCAGATGTGTTCTGACTACTTTGTGACTGAATTTTTTAAGTGTCTTAATAATTTGCAAGCCTTTGCAAATACCTTGTCCTTTCACAGAATTTGGTGTACCAGTTTTGAAATGGTCAAAACTTTTGTGAAGTGTTACATTTTATAAACCTACACAGCATGTTACAGCAGTGTTGTAGACTATTGTAATTGCTTCATAAATGCCGTAAATGCATCTTAATTGTTTCTTAACTGTAGCTGGTTTATATGGCAAATTTTTCCTTCAAGGAAGTGTCACAAATGTTTATGAAGCAGTTGGGAGACAGGTATGGTATCTCATCTCATCATAAATAAACTCAGAAAGCCCTTGTAACTTGTCATGATTTCGTGACATTTCCCTTCAGTTTCCAACATAGTTTGTCATATTTTGTAACCTCATCATAACTTCTCTCTAATAGATTGCCAAGAATCACAAACGCATCGTAACTTTTATTTTATCATTTTGTAAAAATTACATTTTGGAAGACATTCCACAGTGAATCATTACGAATTTCGTGTCATGTTGATTCAAAATCAGATTTGTATAAGTGGGAACTGAGCTCAACAGAGAATCAAACCATTTAAATATGAGTGTCAAATGTCTACTTATTTTTGAAAAATATTTGATCATACAATCAAATTTAGAATATTCTGTGACAGCCATAGTGGACAGCAAAAGTTTTGAGATTTTGCTCAAAAGGTTTGTGCTTCTGATGTCTGCTTTTGTGAGCTATCTTTGTATACTGAATCAAACAGATAAGACATAAGCCATATGTTTTATACAGCGTGATGTCCTTTTTGCAGTCTCACATAAAGTAGGTCAGAAAAGTGAAGTCTTATCATGTCTACCTGGAGGACTGATGTTACTTGTATCCCAGTTCTTTGAAACATCCTATATTATGCAGGAAGTGTCACTAACCTAGTTGCCATTGGGTTTTGCGCTAATGTTAGCAGTGTGAACCTCTTTTGACCTCTGAAAGTGACATAGTTTTGTTGCGTAACAACCTTGTGTAATGAACTTCCTCCCAGGAGATGTCATTAAGGACGGGAATGTTTGTCTTCCGCTCGCAAAAAAATGAATATTCAGCTATTATCGCTGCACAGTATTCAGATCTGATATACGTATTGGGTTCCAGCGTCTCCACATGGAAAGCCATACCAGATGAGTTTTACTTACTGTATCTGTGCCTCTCTGATCTGCCTCTAGTTTTCTTAATATAACACATATAACCAGGTTTTGCAGCATGAAGACAGTTAAGGTCATTCTTCTGTCTTTCTAGACAGTTTAATCTGGCATACATCATTCAGATTCTCCCCTGTGTTCTTCTTACCCAGATTTAAAAATTTGTTTTAACTAATGTTCTGTTGTATGCCAGAAAAGATCTGTAATAACACTTAAGTGTTTCTGTAAGGTGACCACACCAACAACCCCAGAGATCTAGATGAGATGGAGTTGTCATAAGACTTTGCATCTTACGCCAGGATCACATTTGAACACCAGTTTTCCTTGATAAATTAACCCAGTTGGTCAGCTTATCGTCTGGATCAACAGTGTGTACCTTTCATGCCTTGTCTACTTTTCCCATGTAGGAGGCCCTGTAGAGGGGAGTGCTCTGTGTGTGATCATGTGTGTGCTAAGTGAGAGAGAGAAAAGACGACAAAGGGAGAGAGGGAAATATGTCACGATGATTATTTGAATTCTCTTGTTTATTGAAAATGACTGAATCCAAGGCTGAACTATTCACAAGAACAGGAAGGAAAGGAAAGAAAGTCACTGTCCCCGTGGGGGACAGCTTATACCATTAGATGCCTTGATTACCAATTCCCTTCTGAGTATCATCATTCTAATGGTAAATATAACTACAGGAAGTAATGATTTCTGCTCCAAATTATGTGGATGTTTACATTTCTTGTCAACTGAGTAATATATTTGTGATCAAAGATAAACTGTATGAAAGAAAAATAGAAGCTCCTTTATTACAGCAGTGGGAAAGAGGAAATGGTGAGTCCTAGTAGACAGATGTACCTTGAAAACCTCCCCAACTTGCCCCCACCAGCCCAAAAGAACACGCTGCCAAGATGCCTGCTCGAGCTCCAGTCCTGCAGGTCTTGACCCCGTGCATGCTGCCAGACACCATTTCTCTAAAATGTGCATCTTCAAATCTTGGCATAATTTCTCATCCCCTCTTCCTGTCCTCCTCACCATATCTCTCTCTGGCTCTACAATTCACCTCTCTTTTATTTTTCCCAATGTAGGTCACAAGAAAGATGGTGTGGCGTGGCCTATCTTTCGAATTCTTGTTAGATTACAGGGCAATACTTGCTTTTGAGAAGGAATTTCATGGAGCTGGGTGTGTAGAGCCCCTCCCTACAGGTTTATCATGTTGGCAGCCATGGATGGCTCCTTTTAAGGGTTGTCATGAGTTGTCCTCCCATGCTTCTGGACCTCTCAAACATTGCAGCACGAATCCCTGGCAAACACACTACTCAAATAGAGCCATTAACATAGAATGTCAAGTTTAATTGTAGCTCTTATACTGAGTGTTTTAGGTGTTACTGACCTCATGCTGAACTATGCTGTAACGAAAAAACACATGATCCCATTTTTTATTTTATGGAAAGCTGTGGTGAAAAGTGGGTTAACACAGAACAGAAATGAAATGAAAAGTAAGAGATTGGATTTACAATTGGAACACATCTCAGAAGTGTAAAGCCATGTTTTATTTAGCTGAAGCAATTTATTGTTTGCATATCTTTAAGCCAAATATGGGATTAGCTGTGTCCAACTTCAGCGGTTCATGTTGAGTATATAGCTTTTGAGTTTAAAAAGTCATTTCAGTTGACAAGTCCCTATAATAGCCTCTGATTTATTGTCTTAGAAAAGTGAACTAATAGGTTTTATGTCTTAGGCCAATCGTTGAGAGTTTTTATTGGATTCTCCCACTCCTCTAATAAATTTGCATTATTTTGGTTTCACAGCATAGTAAACTGTATACCATGAAATTGTTCTAATAGTCTTCATTTTACATCATTTATAAGGAAAAGAAAAAGGTATTTTGCACAACTATTAGTCACATCATAGCAGTCCTTGTGCAAGGCCAGTGTTAACTCCTGTAGCTTGAACTTCTGCTATAGGCAGATTCACTTTTATTTCTCTCAGTTTGCATTAGGAGATATCTGTTATAACCATTCCTTTTGGGATTGTTTCTACTCATTTTTGAAAGTGCTTACGATGATAGTTTTAAAATTAAGAGCTGTACTTTATCTGTTAAGGGTTATGTTTCATCTTTATCCCCCTTCCTAACACACACACACACACACACATGCACACACACACACGCACGCCCCTTCCTCAGTCACACCATCTCCCACTACCACTGAGTGGAACCACCCAATAAGGTCACTAGCTAGCCAAGGCAAAAGCTGTTCAGCGGGGCTTGCTGCGAAATTGGCAAATCCTGGTAAGATTCCCTGCCTCTCAATGGGACATACTAGCTTCTTTGCCAAGACAAATAACACATTAAGTTTTAAGTGGGCCAGTACAATACAGCCAACCCTCTCATCTCTGAGCGGGTACTTCTCTTTGTGTGCTGGAGTGTGAAAACTGGTCTTGTTCTTAGGGACTTACTCTATTTTTTTCTTCTTCTTTCATAATTATTTGGAAACAGGTCAT
>VUQH01033297.1:4096-14729 GCA_015106775.1 Etroplus canarensis | reverse complement strand
CTCCATTGTCAGTTCTTGTACCAATCTGTAAATTAATGTATAGTGCTTGTAGGGGTGGGAGTTTATAAGTTGTACTTCTTCCCACTCCTTTTCGAGTTTGACAGGTAGGACAGGTAGTATTATTGTTTGTTGAAAATTTTATAACTGTATATGAACACCGTGTAGATTGTTAGGGATATATGGATTGTGTATGATGTGGACTACTTGAGCTCGAAATAAAATAATCAATCAATCAATCAAAAACAGCTCTCCTTCTCAGCTTCACCTCCTCAGCTCTGCTTCATCTCTTCACCTCCTCAGCTCTGCTTCATCTCTTCACCTCCTCAGCTCTGCTTCATCTCTTCACCTCCTCAGCTCTGCAGCTTCACCTCCTCAGCTCTGCTTCGCAGCTTCACCTCCTCAGCTCTGCTTCGCAGCTTCACCTCCTCAGCTCTGCAGCTTCACCTCCTCAGCTCTGCAGCTTCACCTCCACAGCTCTGCTTCACAGCTTCACCTCCCCAGCTCACCTCCTCAGCTCTGCTTCACAGCTTCACCTCCTCAGCTCACCTCCACAGCTCCACAGCTCTCCAGCTTCACCTCCTCAGCTCTGCTTCACAGCTTCACCTCCTCAGCTCTGCAGCTTCACCTCCACAGCTCTGCTTCACAGCTTCACCTCCTCAGCTGTGCAGCTTCACTTCCTCAGCTCTGCTTCACAGCTGTGAGGAATGTTTCCAGCTCCAACCCTGTACTAATAAGTGCACAGGTACTGTGCGCAGCTGCTGGGTAACTGTTAACATTCTTGGCGAGTCAGACCTCCAGACATACCAGCATCATTGGTCGTCCGTTTCAGAAATGTCATTCGAGGTGAAAGCAGTGAGCTGCCACATTTAATAACATAAGATAAGGTACATTAAGAGTACTAGGAGACTAGAAAGGCTTGTTAAAAAAAATCCTGAATTTTCCCAGTTCTGTTGCCATATGAGAACAAACATTTATCAGAATTGAAAGTGTATGTCTGAAGATATATACTTTAATTAGGGCTCCAAGTTCATATAAGGAGAAGGGGTGAAGTGTGGGCCTGTCCCTTCTTTAGGCCAGTTTTCTACTGCACATGCCAATACTATATTTGTACTCAGTTACTGATATTTCTGCTGTCATCTGGTTCAAACTATATGCATTTGATGGGAAAAAAGAGTATTTGGATACATACACATTACACCTACGTGAACTTTCATAACATCCCGCTCTAAATCCATAGGCATTAATATAGAGTTGGTTCCTCTTTCCAGCTATAACAGCTTCCACTCTTCTAGGAAGAATTTCTACAAGATTTTGGGGTGTGTCTGTGGAATTTTTTGTCCATTTATCTAAAAGAGCATTTGTGAGTAAGAGACTGATGCTGAACAAGAGGACCTGGCTTGCAATCTCTGTTGTAGTTCACCCCATAGGTGTTAGATGGGGTTGAGGTCAGGGCTCTCAGTCAAGTTCTTTGGTACCAAACTCATCCAACCGTGCCTTTATGCATCTTGCTTTCTGTGCTGGGGCAGAGTCACGCTGGAACAGAAAAGGGCAATTTGAAGCATAGAATTGCCCAATATTCCTTGGCAAGCTGAAGCATTGAGTTTTCCCTTCACTGGAACTAAGGGGCCCAGGCCAACCCCAGAAAAAAACTCACAGCATTATCCCTTCTCCACCAGACTTTACACTTGGCACAGTGCAGTCAGGCAGGTAACATTCCCCTGGCATTCGCTGATCAATCAGACTACCATATGGAGAAGTGTGATTTGTCACTCCACAAACATGTTTCCACTGCTTAAGATTCCAGCAGGGCATGCTTTACACCACTCCATCTGATGCTTGCTGTTTTGTTTGGCACTATAAGGCCTGTATGCAGCATCTCAGCCTTGGAAACCAGTGCTATGAAGCATGTAAATTTTTTGTGTTGATGATAATGCCAGACGAGGTTTGTAACTGTTATTGAGTCAGCATTCAGTTGGTGACTTTTACGCACTGTGTGCCTCAGCACTTGGTGACCCCCGCTCTGCAACTTTATGGGTTCTGCCACTTTGTGACTGAGTTGCTGTGATTCGTAAACACTCAAACTTTGCAATAATACCACTTACAGTTGAATATCTAGCAGGCAAGAAATTTCACTAACTGATTTGTTGGAACAGTGACATCCTATTACAGTACTATACTTGATTTCAGCAGGCTCTTTATAGTGACCCATTCTTTCACAAATGTTCGTAAAGGTAGATTGTATGTTTAGATGCCTAATTTTATTCACCTGTGGTAATGGGACTGATGCAATATATGAACTGAATGATTAAGAGGTGTTTCTCAATACTTTCGTCCCTATAGTGTGTGTCTCTAATTCTCAAGTGTTGCTGTAGATGGTTTGTCATCGAATTTGTATGAGGACCACTGCTGTTTACTCTATGTATAAGTGACAATTTTCCAGTCAAGTTAAGCTTTCTGCAAAGGATGCTCCCATATATCTGCACTAGCGTTATTTGTAATGGATTCTTCTTTGTTTCTCTGTCACAAAAGGTGGAATAAATAGTAACAAAAACCCTGAGCATCTGCCAAATTGTCATTTTAGATTTTTACTGCTCGTTAACGCAAATATCTAAGCACAAAGTCACACAGCAGCATCTTAATCTATTTATTCATGTCGACACAGTCAAGATGGCCTATTTTTCAAATTGAGTATCAGAATGGGGAAGAAAGTTGATTTAAGTGACTTTGAAATTGACATTGCTGTTTGTGCCAGACAGGCTGGTTTAAGTGTTTCAGAGACTGCACATCTATTGAGATTTTCCCACACAATCTAGGGTTTACAGAGAATGTTCGGGAAAAGAGAAAATATCCAGTGAGTGGCCTTGTTGGAATGCCTTGTTGATGCCAGAAGTCAGAGGAGAATGGCTAGAGTTTTTTGAGCTGGTAGACAGAAGTAACTCAAATACAACCAAGGTATGCAGAAGAGCATCTCTGAATGCAAAACATGTCAAACCTTGGAGCAAACCTATGCAAGCAAAGCTACAGTTCTCACACATGCTCACCAAAACTGGACAATAGAAGACAGGAAAAACGTTGCCTGGTCTCAATACTCTTGATTTCTGCTACTGTTGTTGCTTGGTGTAAACAGCATGAAGGCATAGATCTATCCTGCAACGGTTCAGGCTGCTGCTGGTGATGTAATGGTATGGGAGCTATTTTCTTGGAACACTTCGGGCCCCTTAGTACCATCTGAACATTGTTTAAATGCCACAGCTTTCCTGAGTATTGTTGCTGACCATGTCCATCCCTGACTGCAGTGTATTCATCTTCTGATGTCTGCTTCTAGCAGGATAACACACCATGTCACAAAGCTCAGATCATCTTACAGTGGTTTTGTGAACGTGACAATGAGTTCACTGTACACAAATTTCCTCACACACTCACCTCAATAAAACACCTTTGGGATAAGCTGAAATGGGATATTTGGATCATGGATGTGCTGGTGGCAAATCTGCAGTAGCTGTTTGATGCTATCATGTCAATATGGGCCAAATTCTCTAAGGAATGTTTTCTGCACCTTATCAAATCTATACCCTGAAGAATTGAGGCAGTTCTGAAGGCAAAAAAAAATCCAACACGAGCAAAGTGTACCTAATAAAGTGGTCAGTAGTTAACACTTGTTCCAGGTTCTTCTCTTGTTTGTGTGTTCTCAGTGTACCTGAGTGGGTTTCCTCCAAGTACACAGTCAGAAGATATGCTTTTTAGGTCAGTCAGTAGCTTTAAATTGGTGTAAATGACAGGTACATAATGTGCACTAAATAAAGTGTTGTGTTAATGTATACAAAAAGGTAAAAACATGGATTGTAGTGTAAAGCACTCTGAGTGGTTAATAAGAGCAGAAAAATGTGATATACATGCCAGTCCATTCCACTCCACATATACCCAGAAACATTCCTTTTGTGTTTAAGATGATTTGTCAAAAATGCGGAGACAACTTTTTGTTTCCTTTAGAATAATTTTGGCAAACCTTTGAGGCTGCATTATCTTTATCTGTCAATTTATAATTTACATTGAATGAGAGGTGTTACTGACTGCTGCCAAGCCCAGTGTTCTGTGAAGCGTTTTTAATTAGCATGCTGTTCAGATACATTACAAATTAGCATTGCTCTGTTCATGCTATCATTCTATGGAGTATTTCCCAAATAGTGTTACTTAATTGGAGTCTGTCTTCTCAGGGGTTCATCATGGCCTTGAAAAGGAGACGGGCGACATCCCCCTCTAGCAGTGTGAGTGGAGGAGATTTTGACGATAGCCAGACTTCATCGTTAGTGCCTTCAATTGGGAGAAAGAGGAGAAGGACCTCAAACATTCCAACTGTGGATCCTGTAATTTTACAAATTTCAGTTACCAGTTTTTAAAAAAATGAACTGTGAGAAATATAGCACCACACTGGCCAGTTAAGTGGGTAACATGAGAAGGGATATGAATATTTTTCAATGTTTAATTTTTGCTTTGCAGATTGCTGTATGTCATGAACTGTACAACACAATCAGAGATTACAAGGATGACCAGGGCAGGATGTTGTGTGAGCTCTTCATCAGAGCCCCGAAAAGAAGGTGATTAGGGGGAAGAGTGATCATAAGATATAATTACATAGTAAAACCCCTTTTAATATCAAATCAAGCAGCTTAACACAAATATTACAAACATTTTAAAAAGTCCCGTTTTCTTACAGGAATCAACCTGATTATTACCATGTGGTGTCTCAGCCCATTGACATGATGAAGATCCAGCAGAAATTAAAGATGGAGGAATATGATGATGTTGAACAACTAACCAGTGACTTTCAACTTTTATTCAACAATGCAAAGACCTATTATAAGGTGACAAATATATTTTAAACTTTAAAACATGCATGCAAATCTTCCCATAAAGTCCATAAACTTAAAATGAACTCATCTTGCTTTATGTAGTCAGATAGTCCTGAATACAGGGCTGCCTGTAAATTATGGGACCTTTACCTGCGAACCAAGAATGAGTTTGTTCAGCGAGGGGAGTACGATGAGGATGATGAAGATGGATATGATCCACAAGACAACCCTGGGGTGTCCACTGAAGATGAGGTGACATTTATGGACACATTGTGATTCTTCATTCAGTTTATACTGTTAATAATATCAGTTTTGAATTAACTCTCTGTATAGTTGGTTATAAATCTGTGAAGAGTTGTTCTTCAGCATTACATTTTTCCCTCTGGTCTGTGTGCATAAGATAAAAACCTAACAATTATATCAACTACAACAAAGTTGTCCTATTCCTTTTGGGACATTGTCATACAAAGTAATTCTCTGGATTTTCAGTTTGTCAGGTGATGGGAGAACATGAAAGTGTTAGCTGGACAATTTTTAGGTTACATTTAGACTATGTTCATCACTTCACTTGCTGTCACACGGCCTTTTTTATTTTTATTTTTTTACCAGATCCATTATGTTTCTCTGTTAAACCCACTGGGCTCTGTTGACCATAAAAGCAAACTAATTTTTACCTCAGAGAAGGGGTGTGATATGCTGATGTTTAGCACACTTTAGTTTGATTCATACCAATCTGCAGTCATTGGTTTATACAGTTGACAACTTACGTAGCTATGGACAATACTGTGTTTTGTTGCCTAACTGATGTGAATACTTGTATATCAGAATGCACCTACCTGTATGAAAGAAGTCCTTGAGCAGCTTCTTGATGCTGTGGTGTCTTACACTGAGCCTACTGGTCGCCTGATCAGTGAGCTGTTCCAGAAGCTTCCCTCCAAAATGGTATGAGCACCTTCAGCTTCACCTTTAAGAACATGAAAAAAGTAACTGCTTTGATCTGTAGTTTGCATTTTTTTAAATTTAGCAATACCCAGATTATTATGCCATCATTAAGGAACCAATAGATCTGAAGATCATCGCTCAGAAAATTCAGGTATTCTTTTATAGTGACCCTTTAAACAGTGGTATAATGTTTTAAAATGGTTTCTTACTGAAATGTCCAACCAATACATTTCCTTTTAGTTGGGCCAGTACAGGAGTGTTAATGCCATGGCTAAGGATATAGACTTGCTGGTCAAGAATGCCAAAACCTATAATGAGCCAGGATCACAGGTGTTTAAGGTCAGTGTGCATCTAAAAAATATGATACACAAGGCATGTCCTCACCAGTGTTCCACATGCTAACCGGTGACCTACTGTTGTGTTCCAGGATGCAAACACCATTAAAAAGGTATTTGCACAAAAGAAGTCTGAGATGGAACATGGAGAGCCAATAAAGTCAAGCATTCGCATCAGGTACCTAAAAATCAGTTTTTGTAATAATGTAGAGAGAACTTATGTCAGCTCTGGATTTTAACTCACTTGATCTTCATCCTTTTTCTGTCTGTCTCTGTAAGGAATAGAAGATCTGCCCAGGGAGACCGTCTCTCAGCTATCACCATGGCTCTTCAGTATGAAAGTGATGAGGAAGGCATACTCTCTGGTACATCTTCATCATCTCATTGTTAGACTCTTATATCAAATAAGATGCTCTGTACAGCGTATTGTTCTAACTGAAGGTTGCACCATTACCTGCCTACATCTTTTCCTGTCTTTGTTAGGTTCTGTCCACTATGATGAGGGTGAATCAGAGGCAGAAAGTATGACCTCCAACATGGACATGAGTAATCCCATCTTCCAGCTGTATGAAGCAGTGCGAGGTGCCAGGAATAGTCAGGGTCAGCTGATTTCTGAGCCTTTCCTGCAGCTTCCCTCCAGGAAAGACTACCCAGACTACTACCACCAGATCAGTCATCCCATCTGCCTCCATCAGATCAAGTATGACAGAACTGTGTTTTCATATTGCTGTTTCCATAAGGGTCAGGGTCAGTTTGTTTTCATGCTTAGTTACTATTTATATCACAGGCATAGTTTAATATGTGTTGGTACTGGATGACATCTCTTACATCAAAGTTCAAGTTTTAATTTAAATCTATGTTTTTTGGTTAAATGAATTTGTCCTTCTATTATTTAGGTTAAAAAAAATCTACATAGATGCTGTGGATTCAGTATCAGACAGCTCTTTTATTGGCAAAATCACAAATAGTTTAATAAAATGCATTTATTCATGATGTAGAGTGTAAAATAGCTTCATTTTTTTCTTAATTGTTTCTTAGTGTTTGCATCCTTGATTTTGTTTCACTGGCATTCTGTCTTTTTATCTTGTGGCACCAAACACTCTCACTGTACAGTGCAGTTTTTTCTGTGCCCTCCTTCCCAAATGTGAGAGCCCATAATTCCCCACAGGAACAAGATGAAGAACAATGAGTATGACAGTGTTGAGCATATTGACTCAGACCTGACGCTGATGTTCGAGAATGCCAAACGCTATAATGTTCCTCACTCTTCCATTTACAAGCGTGCTCTAAAACTTCAACACATTCAGCAGGTCAGTCCCAGTGTTTTCTCCTTGTAGTGGTGCATCTCTGTTGGTTTTGCTTGGACATTCTCTTAAAAACACTTTAAAAAGAGCTCCATTAATTTCTTCTTTCTTTTTTTATGGTAGTTTTAAAAAATTGTTTTAATGGTTCAATGCATATATCACCTTTATCTAGATGAAGAGAAAGGAGCTCTTACAGAGAGATGATGATGATGGAGACAGCATGCTCTCCTCTGCCACATCTGACACCAGTAGCACAAAAAGAAAAAGGTGCACTTTGTCACATACTTGTTCAATTCTCTGCAGTTGGTAATTTTTTGTGTGTGGAAAGGTCTGTGTGACAGTTCTTTTGTGTTTTGCATCTGGTTTCTAGTCATAAGAAGAATACAAAGAAAAACAGAATGAAGGCTCTCTTAGCGGCTGTGACTGAGGCACGGGAAGCTGGCACTGGTCGTAGGCTGTGTGACCTCTTCATGGTTAAGCCTTCAAAGAAGGACTACCCCGATTACTACAAGGTCATCCTAGAACCAGTGGATCTGAGGACCATAGAGCACAACATCCGCTCAGACAAATACATGACTGAAGATTCAATGGTAGAAGATATGAAGCTGATGTTCCGCAATGCTCGACACTATAATGAGGAAGGCTCTCAGGTTTGTTAGGTTGTGTTTGCCTTTTATTGATCCTTTTTAAGGATTCCAGTCCCTTTATTCTTTTATGATTGTGCGACCTCCTAAAGCCAAAATGGGCACATTTGTTTCTTGTTCCTAAAGATGAGTCCCACCATCAGTAGAACAGTGGACAGTTTGACAAAAATCAGAGGAATCATATGTTTTTCATTATTTTCTGTCATGTATATGTACTGTTATAATTTGTGAGGTCAGTGTATGAGTGTATGTACAAGCAATCCCTATTAGCCAGAAGCTCAGACTTTAGACTGCTGTAAATGCTATATTTCAGACATTTTCTTTACTCTTGACTCTATGATGCCACTGAAAAGCTTTAGCCTTAATATGATCATCTAAAGTGAAACAGCAGCGCTATCCACTTGCTGTTCATATCTTTTGTTTATGAGGGGCAGCCAATTAAAAGAAAGCTGCCTTAGAGGGAGGGTGGCCTTAAATTGAAAGGAGATTAAATAACTTGTTTCAGACAAAGGGGGAGTTAAGAACCTGCACCAAGCACAGCGTGAGATAAGTAATGATTTTTTAAACTGTTAATAATCATGTAACTCAGTTCTAGATTCCAAAAACAAAAATATGGTTTTGGAAATGAGCATAATTGATTTTTATGTTGAAAAAGTTACAGTAAATTGTGAATTAAATCTTCTCAGTAAAAAAAAAAAAAAAAAAAGTTTTTACAACAACATGCGTGAACTGTGTTATCTCTGTAGGTGTACAATGATGCAGACATCCTAGAAAAGATCTTAAAAGACAGGCGAAGAGATCTTGGCCCAGCGACCGATGATGATGACATGATGTCCCCTAAGCTGAAAATAAGTATGCCACTCATTTAACTAGCTTGGCTTCACTTAACATAATCAATTATAAGCAAGCGTGTTCATTTCCTATCTATCAAGGATTAGGAAGACTGTTTACTGTAGACGTTTATACACTTCATTAATTGCAGGAAAGAACAGCATTACCCTGAAGAAGTCGAAGTATTTAACACCCCTACAGCAGAAACTTAATGAGCTTTACGAAGCTGTCAAGAATTACACCGATAAGCGGGGCCGTCGCCTCAGCACGATCTTCCTTCGGCTGCCTTCTCGCGCTGAGCTGCCTGATTACTATATTGCGATCAAGAAACCTGTGGACATGGAGAAGATCAAGAGCCACATGTTGGCTAACAAGTACCAGGATGTAGATGCTCTGGTGGAGGACTTGGTGCTCATGTTCAACAATGCCTGCACTTACAATGAGCCTGAGTCTTTGATTTACCGCGATGCTCTGTTGCTGCATAGGGTGCTGTTAGAGACAAGGCGTGACCTGGAGGGAGGAGAGGATGCCCATGTACCCGATGTGCCTCGTCTCATTCAAGAACTTATCCGCAGCCTCTTTGTTTCTGTGCTCGGCCACCAAGATGATGAGGGACGGTGCTACAGCGATTCACTTGCTGAGATTCCTGCTGCTGATCCTGCCAACCCTGAGAAGCCACTGCTTAATTTTGAGATTATCAGAAATAATGTAGATCGAGGTCGTTACAAGAGGCTGGATGTATTTCAGGACCATATGTTTGAAGTGCTGGAAAAGGCTAGAAGACTGAATAGGTTAAGTATTAATGAATGTTGTATACAAAAACAAATAATACTTACTGTGTTAAAAAAAATCCTAAAGGTAGTGTTCCACTATATATTCGTTACAGGACAGACTCTGAGATCTTTGAAGATGCTGTGGAGCTGCAGCAGTTCTTTATACGTATCAGAGATGAGCTGTGTAAGAATGGTGAGATCTTGATGTCTCCTGCCCTGAGCTATACCTCTAAGCATCTACACAGTGATGTTGAAAAAGAGAAGAAAGAAAAGCTTCCCAAGGAGTTCGAGGAAGACAAAATCAAGAGAGAAGAGGAGAAAAGAGGTATTATGTGAAACACTTTATATATTGAAGCTCACAGTACCATAAAAATTCTATCATTACAGTGCCATGCAGTGTATCTTAGCATTGACCCTCGTTTTACTGGATATGTGGTCAATTCTCAGAAGCGGAGAAGAGGGAGGACCCTGTTGGAGGATCATGGCAGTCAAGCCTACAGCGCACATACAGTCAGGACTGCAGCTTCAAGGACAGTATGTACCATGTGGGAGACTATGTATATGTGGAGCCTGCAGAACCTAACCTTCAACCACATATAATCTACATTGAACGCCTTTGGCAAGACGACACTGGTCAGCCCTTTAGCAGTAGTCAAACTAGTTTGTACATTTAAAGCCGATTGATGTTTTTTCATTAAGACTGACTCAGTTTTTCTACTGCGCAGGGGAGAAGTGGCTATATGGCTGCTGGTTCTACAGGCCAAATGAAACATTTCATCTGGCTACAAGGAAATTCCTGGAGAAAGAAGTTTTTAAGAGTGACTATTACAACAAAGCCCCTGTTAGCAAGATTCTGGGCAAATGTGTGGTCATGTTTGTAAAGGTAAACTACTGCTTTTTCTTCTTTTTTGTTATTAGGTTTCATTTTATGGTGGGTGTTTTTTTTTTTTTTTT
>VUQH01033295.1:0-16144 GCA_015106775.1 Etroplus canarensis | reverse complement strand
AGCCTCAATTTGTTGCTGGTATGAAGTGGTTGCTGAATAGAGGTGCAAAGAGACAAGCAGAACCCCTTCACACACACACACACACACACACACACACACACACACACACACACACACACGCAGATAAAGCATGCACACACAGGGATGTCCGGCCACTGGTGTCCTTCATGGATAGTTCCTGACAATCTATATTTCATTTGCTGTGGGGTTATGGGAAGCATCTCCCCAGAGGTTTCCACTTGTCAGACTGTCACATCTCAAAGGCCTCACAAGGAGAATGAATTTGTTGATGTTTGCCAAGACCCACACATCCTCCTCTTCTTCAGTTTCTATTGCAGTGATTTTTTTTTTTTTTTTCATGACCTCTATCTCAGGATAGAAGTGATGACATAACATTAGGAAAGGCCGCGCAGCGCCATTACTGGATATGTCGCAGTGTTTAGAGCAAAATCTGACACTTTGCACCCGCTTTGCATCAGCAAAGTCTTTTCAGGCAGCCTCTATCACTCAGGGATGCCGTTCTATATCTCATGAATTAAATGTTATGCCTCTGTAAACCAGAAACCCTAATCCAAAACTGCAAATTTCAGTTTATGACTTCATTTTGGGCTGCAAATAGTTCTATTTCTCTTTTTAATCTGTTCTCTCTCCCTCTTCTTCTTTTTTTTACTTTTAATCTTTTTAGTATTATTAACTGGCACAAACTTCCACAGTAAGTAACTTTTAATTTTTCAGTTTGGATTTTTCTTTTTTCCATCACACCAAAGACATACTTAAGCTGAAAATAAGTGTATATTTTATATTTATTTAAAGATTAACAAGTTTGTATATTTCTGAATTAAATCAGTGTACACAAACAGCCAAATGTGAATTGTCTTTACAACCTAGACTTAACTTCCCATATCTCTTCCTGCCAAATTGCTGGTGCCTTTTGTTAATACTCTTACTACTTAACTGGCAGTCATTTTAAAAGGCTCACTAAGACTGTCATTGAAATGACTGCGTGTCCTCTTGGCATCCACAACCTCAGGATATCACCAGCAAATGACCTATTATTAAAGAGGGTCTATCCAAAAAAATACAACATTAAAACCATGTAATGGAAAAAGCCTTAAGGAATAATTTTAACAGAGATGATGATGAACAAAATTACCCCAAAAAGTTTCTCTTAAAAGTCTAAATAGTCTTATAAATGATGACTACAAGTACTAAGCTTTTCCCTGGGCAATAGTTTAAGTTATCTCACCATGAAATGTAAATTACAGTCTTCATAAGGTTGTAATGGTGCACTATTTTATTCATGAGGTTATGATTACACTGTTTCTGTCCCTTGAATATTCAAAATGTGTCATGTGGAAATGATTGGATCTAATGCGATCACTGGGACCAGGATATACACTGTGATGCATTATGGATCAAAACAGAGTAGCGGCCTTCCCCTCATCCCAGTGTTGCCAGGAGGATTCACACGTTGCTACTGAAGTTGAGATGGAGCCGGATAGTCTAAAAACCTTTCATAATGAATTAACCTCAGTTATTGCCACCACCAGTCATCCCACCCCCACCCATGTTTCATTTATATGAGCAGAACATGATGTTGGTACTCATTTACTGATGTAATAAATACGCCAATGCAAACGCGTGCGAACAATGAATGCGAGAGGTCTGCTACAGAGATTAATTGGGGGCTTGAAGGAATGCTTTGGGAGGTGTGTATGTATGTGTGTGTGTGTGTATACCTACATGCATGGACCTACACTGCCTGCATGTAAAAGATGGATCACTATGGAGACGGATTGCAAGCCAGTAGGGAAACAGAGTAATTATGATATGCTGGGCAACCAAGTGAGAGCTGTCTAAAGAACTGGCCCTCTGGCCATCAGATACTCAAGCATACTTCATTGCATCACATGGCCAATTACATTGTGTGTCAGTGAATGATTTATTGCACCAAAGCTAGATCTTGCTTGACAGACACTCGGAAATGAGTGGGTGATTGTGCTGTATGTTCTTAGATTAGGTCTTATCCTTTTGACTCTTACAGCACTCATAATAGTGTGTTTTCATGCAGTAACCAGCTTACAGGCAGGCTATGAAGACATACAAAAACATGATGAGGCATACGAAACAGCACGACGAGCACTTTTGGATGCTCTCAATAATCCCCTTCTATTTGTACTGCACTGTGTGAATTGACTTTGCTGGCAGAGCTGGAAGCAAAAGGCTGGAAGGGTTATAGGAATATTCTGCAAATGAAGCAATGAGAAACACAAACTTAAAGATGCTCTAAATTAAGCATCATTGTTGACAAATACCTATCTTAAATAGTCCAAAATGAATTGGGCCCTATGGGACTGTAGACCAGAAATGTACATTTTGTCAAAGTAAAAGTTTTTCTTTTGTCAAATTTTACATGTTTTTGATAGATGAGACTGAGACAATAGATATAGTTCCATTTGCACAAAACCACATTTCCAAAAAGGTTGGGATGCTGCAAAAAATATAAATGAAAACACAATGCAATGATTTGCAAATCTCATATACTAATATTATATTCAGAAAAGAGGATATAAAGTATATCAAATGTTGAAAATTAGATATTTTTCTAAGTCTCAAAGAAGTTGGAATAGGGCCATGTTTCCCACTGTGTAGCATTCCCTTTTATTTTAACACCAGTCCGTAAACATCCGGGAACTGAGGAGACCAGCTGCTGGACCTTTGATAGAGGAATGTTGTCCCATTCTTGTCTGAGATAGGATTCCAGTTGCTCACAGTCCCGGGTCTTTTTTGTCGTAATTTGCATTTCATGATGCACCAAATGTTTTCAGTTGGTGAAAGGTGTGGACTTCAGACTCTTCTACTACAAAGCCTTGCTTTTTTAATAGCTGCAGTATATGGTTTTAACATTGTCTTGCTGAAATATTCCAGGCCTTCCCGTTGCTTGAAAACCTGTACACACCTTCCAGCTTTGATGGTGCCTTTCCAGATGTGCAAATTGTCAGTATCATAGGCATTAATGCATCCCCATACCATCAGAGATGCAGGCTTCTGAACTGAGTGCTGATAATACGCCACATGGTCCCTCTCCTCGTTAGTCCACAGGACACAGTGTCCATGATTTAAAAAAGCAAAAACAATTTCAAATTTCAACAAATATATGCTGAATAGTTTTCCACTTTGCCTCAGTCCAGTTTAAATGAGCACTGGTCCAGAGAAGATGGTGGTGTTTCTGAATCATGTTCACATTTGGCTAATTCTTTGCATGATGGAGCTTTAACCTGCATTTGTAAATTGATTGTTTATAGATAAGTTTGTAGGTATATTGTGCTGTGTTCGGACAATGTCTTCTAGAAGTGTTTCTGAGCTCAATGATTTCCATGACAGAACAATGTCTGTTTGCAATGTAGTGCTGCCTGAGGGCCCGAAGATCACCAGCACCAGCACAAAGATGCCTCCGGAGTCTTTTGGTGACTTTATCTACTGTAGATTATGGAATATTCAAATTATGTAGAATAAAATTACTCCTAAATGTGTAGAAAAATGTGTAGTTCCTCACAGAGACCCTACCTTGCTAAGGTGCTCTTTTTATACCCAATCACATTGCTGGTCTGCTGCCAATTAACTTAATTAGTTGCCACACATCCCAGCAGCTGTTTCTTTTTAGTACCACCTACTTTTCCAGCCTTTTGTTGCCCATGTTCTAACTATTTTGATATATTTTGCTGCCCTCAAATTGAATATGAGCTAGTATTCTTAATGAATTAGCAAAATGTCTTACTTCCAACATTTAATCAGTTTTCTGTGTTCTGTTGTGGATAAAATATTGATGTGTGAGATTTGCAAAACTTTGCATCGTGTTTTTATTTATGTTTTACACAGCGTTGCAGCCTTTTTGGAAACGGGGTTGTACAAACCCCCATTGTTTATACTGATGCAATAAAGCCCAACTTTTACTGCTCCTTGAATGTACACGCACACCAGCTAATTCTCAAGTATCTCTGTTATGGTGGCCATATGTGGTTACATATGTTTTGAAATTGTATACCAATATATCTCATGATTATCCTTAAAAACCACTGACAATGTGCAGTCCAGTGTAATACTCATAGTGGAACAGCACAAGCTGAACTTTAATAAATCTCAGATGCAGCTCTGAGAGGGTATAGGATATACTTGCAGTATTTGTGCCAAAGCAAAAATTAATGGGACCCACATTCTCAGCTGAGTAATTACTGCCTTTTTAGAAATGTTGCCCTTTGGTTGGGGAAAAAAAAAGAAAAACTGAAGTCCACATTAAAGCACAGATGGATGATATTTGGATGCTGATAATTACACACCAACAGATTTCTGCTGAACGGTTCCATCTCCCACTTGTTCTCCTGCTATGGTAAATATCAACCTTTTTTTTATTTTTTCACTTGTATCACAATGCCACAGGGTATTCATCAAAAAAAATTCCAATTATTTTCTTTTGACATATCTATATTAAATTAGAGATGCATTTATGCTCATAATAAAATGAAATGAAATGGAATGCTAATGTCTTCTTTCCCACCAGTAAAATCTTGTCAGTAAGTTTGGGGCCATACTCGGCCATTAGTTGAATTGTGGGAGTGTGCACCAAAGCCACCTGCTGCTGTCAGACATCTTTCATCATGTGCCACAAAGATCTCACTCCTTTGTGTTCGGTGTATTGATATCCTTTAGTTTATAGACTTATGCCAGGCAGCTTTCTGAGTCAAGAAATATGCAGACATGATGGGTTTTATGGTTTGAGAAACAGAGGAAAACAAACAGTGACATGTTTTTTATCATAAAGATGTTCAAACATTCATCATGAAAGGTTCCAGGCGTGATTCACAAACCCATCAACACTCCATGAAACCTAATCTGACTGGAGAGATTACAAGAATGTTTTTTTTTTTTCTTATCCTCATCGTTCCAGTCATAACATCACAAGGCTTGTTGGTCGACGTGCTCTTGTCGTTTCCAGCATCTCGGATTTATCAGCCTTTCATGACTGCATCCTGTTTGAAACCCAGCGATGAGGCCACCTCATCGGCAAAATGTTTTCAGTGTGTATGTAGTGGGCTTCTGAGGGTTAGCCAGGGGAAAAGTGTGCTGTAAAACTTTAAAAACAGAAAAAAAGATTCCTCTCTCAGACTAACTGCCTTTGGATTGGATAAAAATTAGTGAAAATTTGCTGTGGCCTAGCATGAAAAAATTGAACAGTTTTACATCCAAAATAAATTACATGTCATCTACTGCAAGCATGACATTTCTAGCTCTGCTCGGGGAGTTAATTAAGATCCAAAACTGTTAGAATAAATGTGAATACCATTTGGTTTTCCACTGTTCCTCAGCCTTTTCTGTCTTAGCTGTGGCTTCTCATTCCATGCAATGGGTTTATTCATTGTTGTCTATCTGGCATCTTACAGCTGTCACTGTGATTAATTATCTGATGTCTAAGTCATCCTTGGAGATGACCCCACCCCTATCCCTATATCTAACCCTAGGCAGTCACAATTTAATGTGTATAACGAGTCTAAGTTGTTCTCCCACATCTTGGCAACAGGGAATAATTATTCTAATGGACACACATAAAAAAAAAAAAAAATTAAAAAAATACTCATTTTTTTTCTCAAAAAAGTCTGTTTGGACTTTCTCCAAAATGTAGGATTAAGAAAGGGTTAGGATTAACATCTACAGTAGCTTAGACTTCAGACAGCAAACATGTACCTTTCGGCTGCTCCCTTGTATTCTCCACCAAGAGGTTGCCATAGCAGATTAATTTGTCAGAGGTTTTACGCTGGATGCCCTTCTGATGCAAGACCTTAGACAGTAAACAATTTAGTAAATTAGAAAAACCCAGCTGTTTCACATCTGTTTCTCAATAGATCACTTATACAGTTATGTGAAAAAGGAAGTTTTCTCAGGACTTTCACAGGACTTTTCATCGTGCTGTAGTGAAAAACTAAATACGCCAGACGATTCAATCGTTTGTAGATCCATCTTTAGCAGTAATAACTTGAAGTAATCGTTTACTGTCTGACTTTTTTCAGTCAGTCATATAGTTGTGGAGAAATACTGGCCCACTCTTCTTTACACTGATGCTTCAGTTCATTGAGGTTTGCAACATAGGTCTCTTAAGGTCCCACCACATGATTTCAGTCAAGCTGAGTTTTGGACTTTGGGCCATTGCAGCACCTTGATTCTTTTCTTTTTTAGCCATTGTGTTGCAGATTTGACTGTGTGCTTGGGATCACTGTCCCAATTACGCTCAAGCTTTAGCTATCCGACTGATGGCCTCACTTTTGACTTTTGAATACTTTGGTATAAAGAGGAATTCATGGTCAAAAATACCCAAATCATCACCCCTCCACCACCGTGCTTGACATTTGATATGAAGTATTTTTACTGATATGCTGCATTTGGTTTTCTCTTAATCTTGAGCTGTGCATTATGGCCAAATATCTCCACTTTGGTCTTGTTTGTCAAAAAGGCCATTGTTCCAGAAGTCTTGTGGTTTGTTTATCTGCAACTTTACAAACCTTGGGGTAAATTTGCTCAGGCATCCATTCTGGGACGATTGTGTCATTGAATAACACAGACCTCACCACTCCAGACGAGAGGTGCTCACAGTGGCTGATCAGTTAATCAATTGCTTTTGATTAGCAGCATCTGGCTGCTACTTACCCTCTTAATTCCTATGGAATCACTAAGGCTTTACTCAGTTTTTCACAGGACTGCATAGAGTCCCAAGGAAACAGTATTCCCACTGAATTAGTACACAGGGGCCAAGAATAGAAAAAAAACTGATGTGATGTGGACTGACAGGATTGATGAATGGACTCAAAATAATTCATCCCACACACTTTAATTTCCAGGATTTTATCAAAATCATTATGTTTTGGAGGCCTCCACCATTTGTTGTCGGCATAAAAACGAAGACTAAACACAGGTGACATACATTAGGGTGGGCAGGTAGTCACTGTCAGGGAATAGGTCTAGAGCAGAAATGGGAAAATATCAATTGGACTGGTATGTACATAGCATTTTTCTACAAGCCACATTCACCCACACACTCTAGATACACATAGACACATACATTGTTACAACACTTTCGTGGCATTACCGCACACATATGCTGATAGTTGCACTGGGACCAATTTGGGGCTCAGTATATTGCCTAGGGCAACTTTCATATGCAGAACTGAGGAGCCAGAGATTGAATTATCGACCTTCCGATCAGTGGACACATCGCTGTACCAAAAGGAGAGTGGAGATGTGAGTGCCAAATAAAAACAGGAAACACAAGAATTACCTAGGATACTGAGTGACTTCTCAAAGGGGAATCATTTTATGTGGTGATAACTGAAAAAGCCTACACACACCTACACGCAAACACCTGCACACACACACAAAGTTTGTGACCTCAAAAAGATACACACACATAGGTATAATGCTGGAAATTACATTTTGTCTTGTACACATTTTGTTTGTTCATAGTCATCAGCCAACTTTATTAGAGAAACCTTGCTAGTACTGGGTTGGTCCCTTTTGCCTTCAGAACTGCTTTAAAGTTCCATTGGATTAAGTTTTGGTTAGAAGGCCATTTGAGTACAGTGAACTTATTGTCACAGTAGAAGTCTGCCCCTCCTTGAGCCTGATTCTGCTGAAGGTCTCCTTCTGTCAAAAGGGAGTTCTTTCTTCCCACAGTTACCAAGTGCTTACTCACAGGAGATTGTATGATTGTTGGAGTTTTCTCTCTATTATTGTTTCCTTACAGCAGGAGCCCGGGGGTTGGGCAAAGGTTATTTGGTACCAGGCCACAAAGAAAAAAATTTGTGGTTGTTATATTAATAGTTATATTTGTTTCATGAGTCTTCCATATCTTTTTTGGAAAACAACTGTTTCCCTGCTTGCCTCACTAGCTCACTTGACTCTGGCACGTCGTTTCAAGCATCAGCAACACATGCTAACCCTTGAAAAAAATGAGCCAGAAACAAAATTCACTGGAGTGCTTTTTTGGGAAGGAACGAGCAAACAATGGAACAACAAAAGGGTCACAGACTGCCAGCAAAAAGAAAGCTGCATTTAAAAGAAAATGCCAACATTTCCTACTCACCCGCTGTGCATAATTTGCATTGACCGACTGGCTAATGAAGCCAAAAAACCCTCAAAACTGTTGAGACAAAACACCCAGTGTTAAAAGGCAAGCCCTTGGAATTTTTTGAAAGAAAAAGCATGAACATGAAGGACAAAAACAGTTAATGGGGGCCACCACTTTAATAAATGTGTTTGCGCTGAAAGCATCATGTCATTGTCTCCCATCACCCCCAGATGGGATCATCTAGTTTCAGGGACACAAGCCCAGGGCTTCCACTGACTCTGCATTAGGGTGAGTTGATAATATAGTGTAGAATTAGTGTAATCGACTAATATAAAGTGTAATTGTTGCATTCAGATTACAGACTATGAACTTCTACCCGATCTGTGGAAAATTTTTCATGCGTGAAACTGGTCCCTGGTACAAAAAAAGTTGGAGATCAATGTCTTATAGTGTAAGGCACCTTGAGGCGGCTTTTGCTGTGAATTGGTGCTACATAAATTGAATTGAATTGAACTGAATTGTTTAAGAAACCAGTCTGAGATGATTTGAGCTTTGTCAAATGACACATTATCTCGCTGGAAGCAGCCATCAATGGTCATGAATGTAGGCTTTTCTAACCCTGTCATCTGAATGCCGCAGCAAAAATCAAGGCTCGTTAGGCCAGGAAACATTTTTCTCAATCTTCCTGTACTGTCTTTCCCTCCTCGCACTGTTCAGAAGAAGAATCGGCAGTCAGGTTCAACACCTTTCTTCCATTAAGACTCTGAAGACAGTCGCTCTTTGTCCACAGGTTTAATAATGTAGAAAGTGTGGAACTGAAATAAAAATATAACAGTTACAATTGCAAAGTATACATTTCCTATACAAATGCCAATAATACAGTATATAGCACTTTAGTTGCAACAGTAAGCATAGCTACTCTCCAAACATGTGGCTTTACCAACTTATCAAAATTACAAAGCAAACTTCAATGATGTTGCCAAATATAAGTACAGAATTAGAAGTAAGTATCAAATTAACAATATACATATAGACAATCTCACAGAAGAAAAGGTTACAGGGCAGATGTATATGGATTGATGGCAGTCACCAGGACCATGTGTAAACTTCCTTAACTTCCTGTTATGTTATTACATATATACATTCAATTATTCACAAAATCAACCACCAGGGGTGCTAAAGACACAATTGCAACAACACCATGAGCACACTTCCGTTGTCCAATTTTTGTGAGCCAGTGAAAGCTGTAGCCTCTGTTTTCTGTTTGGAGTTGACAGGAATGGCACCCGGTGTGGTCTTCTGCTGCTGCAGTCCATCTGTTTCAAGGTTCAGTGAGTTGTGTGTTCAGAGATGCTCTTCTGCATGCCTTGGTTGTAACAAGCGGTTATATGAGCTACTGTTAACAGCCTATTGGCTCAAAACAGTTTGGCTATTCTCAATGGACCAGGAAAATCCCAGTGGTTTAGCAGCTCTTGAAATACTCAGAAATACTGGCTCCAACAAAATACCATCTTCAAAGTCCTGTAAAAATCACCTTTCTTCCCGATTGTGATGTTTGGTCTGAACTTCAGTAGACATGTAGGTATCTACATGTCTAAATGCACTGAGGTGCTGCCATGTGATTGGTTAATTTCAGCTTTGTGTTTACAAGCAGTTGAACAGGTATACCTAAAAAAGTGTGTATATTTAGTTAACCCTAAATGTATGGATGTCCCGTGCATATCCTGCAATGTGAATAGCCTCCTAAGAGTTCATGATGTAACGCCATGATCTGCACAGACCTTGTAGCTTTCAGTGTGATCATCACTGAAGTCCAAGAAGGCACCAACAGCTTTAATGGATTTCATGTTTGTGGACAATATCAAGACATAACCTTTATTGTCTTACTTTATTCTTTACCATTTTATGCAGGTCATACAGTTCAAGGCTAGACATGTCATTAGAGCAAGGGAATCTGCAGGCAAAGAAGTCACTTGTCTGGGTAAAAGGGCAAATCCATTTGATTTGGTTCTCAAATATGAGACTGAGATGAACAAACATGTTGATGAATATAGATTATATTTATGATGAGCTGAACAGTGTTTGCACAAAAATCTAAACAGTCTACTCATTTTACTCTTACATAAACTGTTTCTTAAAAAGATGAATATGCATTTATCATCTGTGCACACGCCAGACACATTTTCAAAGAGATCTCTGTGGGTGAAATATACAAGGTGTACAGGAAAAACAAGGCGAGAGATATAACCTTGCAGTAAAACATTATCCTTTCACTCAAGTAAATCTAAATTATGAGTGAACTTCAGCAACCTTTTTTATTTACATTCAAGTCATTATTTCTATGTTAATCATACTTCCATGAGTTTGAACTGCAAAACACTTCGTAAAGTGTATTTTTAAAACAGAATCAGGTCTATGTGTGGCTTTACAAATCCAGTGTAGAGAATGAAGATACATTGCACACATAGTCGTGAATCATTTAGATCCATCTGGCCCTGGGTCTGCTCCTGCTCCCACTGCCTCCACTTTTAAAACCACTTTTCTAACCTACTCAAATGATGTCAGAGCATTCTGTACACCAGAGACATGACATGTTTAATGTCAGACTCTCCTTTTCCAGTTTGACATAAATATCCTGTTTGAAGCTCAGCTGATTTTCTAATTCTAGGTTGCTGGTCATAGTAATGAAACTTTACAGTATATAATCAAATTAATCCAGCACTCTTTAGGTGGGTGGGTGACATCTCTTAATAACAACCTCCTTACTAGACTTACAGAGGAAATAGCCAATTGCCAAGTGATCCTTAAGAGAATCTAATTTTTTGTGGTATGGATACCACCACACAGAAGATGCAACTGTGACATTCGTATCACCAGTTCACTCAGCTTTACACCCATAGTTTAAGTATCTACATATGTTCCATAAATATGCGTATATGCTTTTGAACTTTGGAATCGTGAACATGAAACCTTTGCTGCTTTAAGATTTCTACAGCATCATGTACACACTATGTATTGCAAGTAACCTGTTTCCTTTTGTGCATTTATGGCCTGAAGAGCTTGGGAGCAATCTTGGGCGCAATCACTCCTTCTGTTAAAATCAAGGTGGGTGTTAATGGTCATCTCATCTATAACTAGGCATAGCACCTTGCCGTTTTCCACATTTGGTCTTGATTTTTCTCAGGTTGACGTAGGAAGCGAGTTCCCAAATTAAGTGAAAAAAAAGACCGAACTTCTGCATCAATTCCTTCCATACTCCGCAAGATTTAGCCCGAGATGAGTTTTTGTCTTTAACTGATGTAGCAGACAATATGTTAAATTGGATTTATGGTCATTTTCAGTGCTATGGTGCAGCACTCTGTGTGGGATGGGCGGCAGCGTATGAAGCAGAGTGTGTGTCATTGATCTCCTAATGTTTACACTTCAGTCAAATCTCCCCAGGCTTCAGTGCGTTCTCATTAAAGTTGGTTACTGGAATATTCTCTGTAGTTCAGAGTATGAGGAAACTACATGAAAATTGTTGGGTTGCCATGCCATTTTGTCATTTTCAGCATTCTGGTAATGAGATTCTGGTCTATATGCCCCTGCTTCTGATATGTTTTATCCCCAGTGGAGAAAAAAAAAAAGTCTTACTTCAACTTGTTGAATCACAGTTATGCACGCTGGCTGCTGTCTGTGATGCCCCATATTTAGAAAGTCTTGCCATAAAGTGTGTGTCTGAATAAATGTTATGGAAGAGATTTGGCTTTGCAACTGATAGATCTACATCCACATATCATACTTATCCCTATTCAGAGGCCAAAGACGGGGTACATTCTGGACAGGTCACCAGTCTGTCATGGTCTGCTTGCAGGGGGACAGGTGACAAAGGTAGTTGCTCTATCATTATAACCCCATGGCCTGCCCACAGGTCTCCCAAGGTTTCTGCTTAAGCTGCTTCAAGCCCTGAATTTAGTCTGGGCTTCATCACTGGCCAGGCTTTGTGTTTATCTTTATTTTATTTAAAACGGACAATGCACATTAAATGATATGAGCACTTGAGTTCATCATATTAAGTGTGCCAGATTTAGCCATGCAGGCTTATTTTCATCTGCAGTCCCTGGCAAGTTAAAATGCATTTATAAACAGCGAAGGAAAATCAAAGATACAAAGCATCCAAGCATAAATAAGAGTCAAAAGCAAGTAAATGTTAAAAAAGGCATAACCTAATAACATAATAAAATCAAACATTGAAAATCTCTTATAAAACTCATACACTCATACATAAAGATAAAAATACATTCAGAGAATTACTAAAATATAGGCAACTACTGAAAACAAAGACTCACTATGACACTGTTTTAGATTATTAACATGTTTGAGTATCCGGTAACCACCAATTAAAGGGAGATAAAAAAGGTGATGTTCCTTAGATCTATGGGTATAGTATCCCACATATGTGCTGCTCAAAACTGCCCCAACGGACTGCCAAAAAACACTTTTTCTGAAAGGTATTTTACAGTCCCATCTAGAAATCCTCTGGTGGATGTGTTTTGATTTTTTTTTTTTAAATGAATTCATTAAGAAGAGAGGGCAGACCATAAAAAAATTCATATACAAATAAAATATCTGCAAATTGAATCCTGTTTTTACAATCTAAAAAAAACCATATTTTATTAACATTATACAATTATGATATGAATTTTACTTTTTATTTAATATTTTCAGAGCCTGTTTACAAGGTCTTTATATTAATTGTAATGCAGTCCAACTTGTCTGCGTCCAACTTGTAAGGCAGTAATTCATATACGAGAGAATAATAGCACTGATTCTTTTGAGGCCAGGTCCTTTAGCTTTTACTGATCTTCACAGATTTATTCCTCATTCTGCCACTGCTTTCGCCATATGGGAGGACAGCTCTGCCCTCCTCCTAATAAGAAGCCATTTTTGCCTGTGCTGATCATAATGCATTCATTTTCTTAATAACTTATCCATCTGGACTGCTAGTTTGATAAGCTGGCGATTCCATACATGCGTTTTCATGTCCTGATGGCCATTGTAGGCCTCTTCTTATTAATTTAGATAACGCCCTGGCCTTGTTAGCCTGAAGTAATTACCCAGGTTCTGCCCATTACTAACACTGGTGCTGACTGGCAAGGCTTGACTACAAGGACTTTTGAATGAATCAGTTCCAGGATTAACAGTTGCAGTTTGTCCCCTCCTGAGATGTTCAATAGAGAAATGTCACTATTTTAATTTTAAAAGTTTTTTTGGTTTACAAGTGAGTTAATCATACTCTGAAAGAGTGGTGAAAACACCTGTGGCGGTAATGCTTATGCTAGATGAGAATTTAATTATGGTAATACAACGGGAGGTCTAAATATCACTAAAAGCTATTGCATGTAGTGGATACATTAGCATAGCTAGCCACTCACTTTCAGATTTGATAGAACTGATTTGCCCCTGTCTGGTTTGCTGAGCCGACCAATCCTTCATTATACACTAAACACAGAAATAAAGAAATATTGTAATACATGTGGTTACAATTTGAGGTTATAATCAAGTGACTTCAAAGGATGTGCTTCTGCTGCAAAATCCAGTCCTTTACTTACTCACATGAGGAGCAGGAGGCGCTCCAGGTACGATGCAGCAAGTCCATGGTCCAGACAGGGTGCAAAGAAACAAAAGAGATGGATTTCACACATAAGAGGAGGCTACAACGACTTTACCGTCACTCAGGAAACAAACACAGACTAAATATAAATTCAGTTAGAGAGGGTTATGCAAGGTAAGGGTGAACTCAATCAGACACTAATAAGACTGAGAGGAAAAAAGGAAGAATGAAATTAAACAGGCAGAAAAACACATGAGGAAATAACCTTCAAAATAAAAATATACCAACCTTAAAAGACATCAAGCAAGAGGGGAACAGAAGATTATCAGAATCAGAATACTTTATTAACCCCGGGGAGGAAATTGCAATAAGTTACAGAGCCTCAGTTATATACAGCATGAATGTTCCTTCAATTGCTCCCTTGTATTCTCCCCAAGGGGTCACCACCACGGGTTAATTTGCATCGGTAATTTGGCAGAGGTTTTATGCCGGATGCCCGTCCTGACACAACTCTCCATGGTGAGAGGGGCTTGTGTCCCCACTTGGAATCAAACCAGGAACCGTTCGTCCATAGCGCAAATGTGTAAACCACCACACTAAGGAGGACACGCTCAGCTGTATATACAGTAGATAATATAAATGTGAAAGTCAGAAAAATGTAGATTAAAATAAATAACATATATGTGTAAAGTGTCATAAGTTAAGAGAGACTATAGATCAGGACTGGTTCTAACCTGCTATCTTTAGGTGGTCAGCTAAACAATTCTGGGTGGACAGCTTCAATGAGACAAAGACCAGAGGTGAGATGAAAAATAATCATTGGATGAAGTTAACATTTTCTGTAACAAAATGTTATGTTTAACTACAGCTTTTTACAGACCAGAGACAAACTAAACATGTCAGCAGCGACCTGTCCATAAATGAAAAAGTTAGCATAACCAAAGTGGGGAGAGAGAGTCAAAGAGAGAGTCATGACACAAACTGGAACTACTGTACACAGGACCACAACTTGGACTTGAAATTGGACTAAAATGTCTTAAACAATGTGTGGGGTCATCCACAGAAGTTAAAGCAGGTCATAAATGTACATTTGTGTGATTTTTTTTCATTTATTTATTTATTTTAACAACAAGAGGACCAAATGTGTGTGTGCACGCTTTACTTGTTGCTCTGAGTTCAATGTTGAACACTTCTGCACCCTCAGAGAAACACAGGGGCAGATTTTGAAGCTGTGTGGACAAGATGATTCATTTGCCCCTCAGCTAAAGCCTGGTCTGGCTGTAGATTTGTACAAACTCTATGACCTAAATTAATGAAGAAAACAATAAGGGGAAATAGAAATACAAAAACAGTCTGCATAAACTTTGATATATGGAAATATATACAAAAAGCCAAGACATCAGTCTAAATTGTTATCATTTTGTTGCAGATATTTAATTCCTGCATTTGTCTATTTATTTAGCCTTGAGTCATTCACTGGAAATTGATTTCACCATGAGGATCTGCGGTACTCTTATTGGACAGTTGTGACACTGGCAAAATGTTCAGGGTGTACCGTGCCATTCACTTAATGTAAACCTGTGGCCCTGAATTGGATATAAAAATGCAGATGATAAAAGGTGTCTGTGTGTATGATCATACTATCTGCAGCTTTTTATTTGTTAGTATGTAGCCCGGGTTCTCAAACTGAGGTTACCCTTTGGTAACATCTTGTGCAGCCCAGGAGCATGACAAGGAAAGCTAAACAACAACAATTTGCTATACAGAAAGCAGCAGAAAAAAGACCAAAGGTGTGTTTCTCTAAAGTTTGAAGTCCTCTGATCTACCCATCCTAGCTGACAAAACCTTCCTAGCATTAACAAAATCGCTTTCTACTGATTGCTCTACTGTCCATTTTCTGATGCTTATTCGGGTCTGGATCACAGGGGTAGCAGTCTAAGCACAGATTTACAGGCCTGCCTCTCCCGAGCCACCTCCTCCAGCCCTTTCGGGCAGACACCAAATTGTTCCCAAGCCAGCCGAGATATAATTTCTCCAGTATATTCTGGGTGTGCCTGGGGGTCTCGTTTCGGTTGGACATGCCCGGAACACCTCACC
Source organism: Etroplus canarensis (assembly GCA_015106775.1). Lineage (NCBI taxonomy): Eukaryota > Metazoa > Chordata > Actinopteri > Cichliformes > Cichlidae > Etroplus > Etroplus canarensis. Next base: position 341 of record VUQH01033295.1, on the reverse strand, counting down.
TAGGAGACATTCTTATCAGATGTCCAAACCACCTCAAATTCATTCCCAACCTGAAGTGGGCACATCTCCCTTTTATGGCTGAAACCATGGCCTCAGACTTGGAGATGCTAATTCTCATCCCATTCCCTTCACACCTGGCTGCAAGCTGCTGCAGTGCAAGCTTCTTCTTCTTCTTTCGGCTGCTCCCGTTAGGGGTCGCCACAGCGGATCATCTGCCTCCATCTCATCCTATCCCTTGCATCCTCTTCCCTCACACCTACCCTCTGCATGTCCTCCTTCACTACATCCATCAATCTTCTCTGTGGTCTTCCTCTTCTCCTCCTGCCTGGCAGCCCCATCCT
>VUQH01033294.1:29523-61116 GCA_015106775.1 Etroplus canarensis | reverse complement strand
CAAAGGATGGTGAAGATGGAGCTGCCAGGCAGGAGGAGAAGGGGAAGGCCACAGAGAAGATTGATGGATGTAGTGAAGGAGGACATGCAGAGGGTTTGTGTGAGGGAAGAGGATGCAAGGGGCAGGTGAGCTGGAGCAGCCGAAAGCCCTGTGTGTTTTCTGTAAATTCACGTACATGTAAGTAATACAATATACAGATGAAACAATACAACAGATGAAAAACTCTTTCTTTTGTACATTTTAAGTTATATACATCTGAAAGGAGGTCATGCAGAGGGTTGGTGTGAGGGAAGAGGATGCAGGGATAGGGTGAGATGGAGGCAGATGATCCGCTGTGGTGTCCCCTAACGGGAGCAGCTGAAAGAATAAGAAGCTCCAGCTGAGCTAAGCCCTGAGACCTTTTCCTTTTCGGTTCTGCAGCATTGTGTTGAGGAAGGGGCCACTCACAGTGTTCAAGCACAAGTGCTACTTGTTAACAAGCACATAATTCAAGAAAAACTGTCCGACATTTCACGCTACCACTTGAGATTAGGGCCTGAGATGGCTTGCTGTTCCAAAAAATCTTGACTCACAGGTGCTGACAGTAGCTGAGGGCTGCAAATCAAGTATAAGTGCTCATTTCTTTGCCTTCCAATGCTAACAATATAAGTGGGAAAATATTATTTTTCCCTCTGCATCAAACTGGTGGGTGATTAACATGTTTTAGGGGAGGAATGTTGCAATATTTGCCTATTGTATTGGGTTAGCACATTTACAAATGCAAAAAAAAAAAGAAGAAACAGCCTCTTAATAGTTGACGTGTTTTGGACAACTACAAACTTAACAGTGCTTTATATGTGCCGAGTATAAATGATGCTTCAGTCAAGACACCAAGGCAGCTTCACGACACACCAGAAGACCCATAAATCTATTGGCACCACTGATATGATGTTATATAATAATATCTGGCCCAAGGTTTTCATGTGTAGTAATTAATTTGTGGTAATTTGATGGGACCCAACTATACTTAGAAATAAGTAGCACACGTGTACAGCTGAGGATGATGGGAAAGTCATTAGTTTTGCAGGTATTTAGTCATAAGCCAAAGCACTGGATGGATTAAAATTTTGATCTGATGAAGTGATTATAATTCACCTTCAGGCGAACATAAATGTCTGTAGAACATTTCGCAGTAATCCATCTAATATTTAATTTTGGACTAAAGCAACGCTCTGATGAAGAGACTGACATTGCCATCCCTTGGAGCAATGCTGTCAGTAAAGCTAAAACTGTGAAACAGTTGAAACAGGGGCATCTATAAACAATGGGCAATTTGGATAATAATTTGTTTGCTGCCCGAAATCTGGTCTGAGCGCTTGGGTTTAATTTGACCTGCTTTATCCGCATTCTGTGATGAACTTCTTTGGTGAGAACAATGTCATCGCAGTTTAATGCCCGCGTAATCAAACATCACCTCAGCAACAATCCTTAGCTCGGTGAGGATTCTTCCTGGGCTCATTCATCCTTTCTGAGGATGTTATTCTCTTACACATCGGTGTGTCTTCAGAGGCTTGCAAAAATATTTACCCCTTTTGTGTTTTTTCCTTTTTTTTGCATTACAACTTGTAATTTAAATCGTTTTTTTATTTATTTAATGGACCAACACAAAATAGTCCAAATTGGTGCACTGAAATTAACAAAAACATATTAAAAAAAATCTAATATATAAAAAACCTAAAGGTGGTGCGTGCATGTTTCATCCCCTTTGCTACAAAGCCCCTAAATAAGATCTGGTGCTACCAATTACCTTCAGAAGTCACATGGTTTATTAAATATGGTCTACCTGTGTGCAATCTAAGTGTCATATGATCTGAGTTTATATACACCTGTTCTGAAAGGCCCCAGAGTCTGAAACACCACTAATCAAGAGGCTCCACCAAGCAAGACACACCATGAAGACCAAGGAGCTCTCCAAACAGGTCAGGGGCAAAGTTGTGGAAAAGTAGAAATCAGTGCTGGGTTATAAAAAAATATCCCAAATTTGGAAAATCCCACAGAGCACCATTAAATCCATCATCACAAAATGGAAAGAATATGGCACCACAACAAGCCTGCCTAGAGAGGACCGTCCACCAAAACTCACAGACCGAGCAAGGAGGGCATTAATCAGAGAGGCAACAAAGAGATCAAAGGTCACCCTGAAGCAGAGACTGCTGTATCTTTCCATAGGACCACTATAAGCTGTACACTCCACACGGCTGGGCTTTATGGAACAGTGACCAGGAAAAGACATTGCTTACGAAAAAAGAAAGCAGGTTTAGAGTTGGCCAAAATTCATCCCTCATTTGTTTTCACATTTCACTTCTCTAATGTGAACCACTTTGTGTAGGTCTATTTCTTTCTTTTAATTTGTAGTAGCTAGCCTGCCTTCTAGGCAGAGACTGTGTTGTAAATTATCTCAAATTAGCAGAAACTTAAGATGAGTTACCACTTATGCGAGTTTGATTACAAATCAGCACAATATCAGATCTGCAGTGATTCGTTACACAATGACTCCTTGAAACATGATCAGCTGTTTAGGAAACAGGAGGAAAATGTTACAAGATCGCATGGTGTGTTAAGATCTATTTACGACTTTCGTGAAGCAAGGTGTTGTGTTTACCTCACAACTGAACCCCCATGAAGCCCGATGTGGTTGCAAAAGATTACGATATGTTTACAAAATTTATGAAGCAATTAAAGCCGTGTATGGGATGTTTGCGACATGTGTAAAGGTTTAAAAAATCATAACTCTTTGTGAAAGTTTTGGTCATTTCAAAATTGGCACCCCAGCTTCTGTGAGAATATGAGGTGTTTACAAATCCTTGCAAATCATTACGACACTCGTGGAGTGCTTATGACTTATTTGAGATTCCTTATGAACCCAATTTTCATTTATTCTTGATCACTCTCGCAAATGTGGAATCAGGGCTTTAAATTCATGTATAAGGTTCTATAGGGGTTATGTATAGAGTTAGGCAAGTAGTAACCCCTAGAAACAGAATCTACATATAGAATCTGATGGAAAAGGACAGGATTATTGGTACAGGAAGTTTCTGGGTTCCTGAGTTCTATTGACCAATCACATCTGAATAAGCTTTGGTTGGATGCAGGTAAACAACCTCCGTAGACAACAAGTGAACCACATTTGCTGAAATGCAAATGCCAGAACCCCTAGTTTCTGTCTGATGACACACTGATATTTTTTATTTACATTTGAAAATATATCTACATTCATCAACCATGGACAGAACAGGAGGCCATGGCCTGTATATTCACTGCACTAGGATTGGCTGCTTCCCAGAGAATAAATCAGTTAACTAGCTGATGGGTTTCCAGATTTGGCAAACGATACTGATGGTTTCCTAAAAAATGAATTTAAGTCACTGTAATATTCTCTGAAGTCATGAAAGCATCAGTATGTGTATGTGTTGGGGGTTTGCAGGCTCACCCAGTAGTATGATGATGCAGATGAGGATAGAGATGATGGCTCCAGTGCCCAGTCCAGCTGCAATGATTCGCTCCATGTCCACACAGTCTCCATGGTGATCACACTGGCAGACCTTGACTCTCAGGTAGGACGTGTTGGACATGGGCAAGTTGCCAGAGTCTGTTATCATGATGGGAACCTCATAGATCCCACTGGCCAGCGAGCTGATCCGCAGGCGAAGCTGGGCATACTCACCTAGAGTAGGATGAGACAGGGATGGAAGGATAAGTAGATGGGACACTGAAAGTCTTCATATCACGGGGTTTTAGACCTTGAGTTGCTACAGTGTGGTTACTGCAACTACTGTAGAAACTGGGGGGTTATATGTTTTGTCGGCAACAAGCTCTGTTCCCAGGTACTCAAGGAGTGCCCCACTGAAGGCCAGACCAGACTGGTGAAAAAAAAAAAAAAAAATCATTCATTTACTCAACTGCTGTAGAACATCTTTTAAAAAAGATTTGCTTCTTTCCTTTGTAAAAACAATTTCTACAGTAGATGCTGACGGAGAGGAGTTTAACATATTTTCCTTTTGACCATTTTCAAGGATACCGATTTTAACAGAAGGAAAACATCAGAAAAAATTATGCCCAAGGCTTACAGCAACTTAAACTCACTTAGTGCAAGGTAACTGAACTACTTAAGTCAAAAGAAGACTGAAATGCCTATTTCTAAATAGCTCCTGCCACGAAGTCCAAGTGCTCCTGAGACAATTGATTTACAGTGCAACACGTAAGGATTTAATGTGATATGTAGCTCTGATCTAAGATGAAAAAGAAGATAATTTTTCTTTTCTCATATTCTGTTTCCTAACAAAGAAATGGGTTGAGGGCAGCAGAAACAGACAAGTTCCTGTATAAATTAGAAGCATGCTAGAAAGTAAATCAACCATGGCATATCTGAAAAGACAAAATGGTTGTTTTATAACTAAAATATGTCCCACTGCCTTTTCTCACAGCTACACTACATGCACAAAAGTACTGGGCCACCAGCATATTACATCTAGAGGAGTTGGAGTTGGTCCCTCCATTGCAGCTATAGCAGTTTCCACTCTCCTGGGAAGGCTTTCTACCAGAGCTGGCTTGCAGTCTTCATTTTAGTTCATGCCAAAGGTGTTTGATGGAGTTAAAGGCAGAGCCTTGTGCAGGCCACTCAAGTTCTTCCACAGTCATGCAACCATCCCTTTATGGACCTTGCTTTGTGCACAGTCATGCTGGAACAGAAAAGGGCCTTCCCCAAAGAGATTCTACACAGTGGAATTGTCCAAAATGTCTTGGTAAGCTGAAACATTCAGATTTTCCCTTCACTGGAACTAAGGGGCCAGGGTCAACCCCAGAAAAACAACCCCATAGCTTTATCCCTCCTCCACCAAACTTCACAGCTGGCACAGTGCAGTCAGACAGGTAACGAGCCGTCACTCGGCAAATCCAGACACATCAGTCAGCCTGCCAGATAGCGAAGTGTGAGTCATCACTCCACAGAACAGAGTACAGTAGCAGCGTCCTCTACACTACTCTATCTGCCACTTGGCATTGTGCTTGGTGATATAAGGCTTGCATGCAGATGCTCGCCCCATGTCGTAAAGCTCCCAGCACACAGCTTTTGTGCAGATGTTAATGCCACACAAAGTTTGCAACTCTGCAGTTACTGAGTCATGAGAGCATCTAGAAGATAAGAAACACCTACAGTAAAACTGACTAGTTGAACAGTGGCGTCCTATTACAGCACCACGCTGGAATTCAGTGAATGACCCAGGCTAGATGCTTGATTTCATATGCCTGTGGCAATGGGAGTAAATGAAACATCTGGATTCAGTGGTTAAGACGTATGACCCAATACTTTTGTCCATATAGCGTGGTTATTTGTGTTATCTTCACTGGTCTATAGACCAGTGGGTTTCAGCACATAATTTATCCCTCTGATTATTTCAAAGATCAGGCTGATCTGATGAGTGTCAAGCTTCAGTCACACACAGCATCTTTTACAGAGGTCCAGGAGATGTTTAAGTTTGTCAAGCTTTGCTTTCATTATAGCACTGCTTATGTCCTCAGGAAACAGTCATTTTTTCCCTCCAATGACCTCCGGAGCATGCGAAAGGACATGAGGTACATCACAGTGCTGAAAGCCCTCAGGACCCAGCTCTTCCTGATGCTCTGAACACGTTCCATGCTCACTTTGAGCCATTTAACTCCATAACACCAGACTCACACTTCTGGTGTGTCTGCTAAGGGCGTGAGGACGTGGCTGCGTAGACAACACGTGGCTGCGTGTTGTCTCAGCCTGCTAAACAGCAGGCTGAGACAACACCCTTGGTCGGGTTTTGAAAGCTTGTGCTCAGGAGAACACAGGGGTCTCCAAGTATCCAACATCCAGTTCTGACTAGGGACAGGGCCATGTTTCCCACTACTGTGTAGCATCCCCTGTGAACTGAGGAGACCAGCTGCTGGACCTTTGGTAGAGGAATGTTGTCACATTCTTGACTGATATAGGAATCCAGTTGCACAACAGTCCTGGATCTTCTTTGTGGTATTTTGTGTTTCATGATGCACTAAATGTTTTCAGTTGATGAAAGGTCTGGACTACAGGCCATCATATGGAGATAAGCATATGTTGCCTTTTAGCATTGGTAGTGCCTTTCCAGAAGTGCAAGTTGCCAGTGCCATAGGCACTAATGCAACCCCATACCATCAGAGATGTAGGCTTTTGAAGTGAGTGCTGATAACAGGCTGGATGGTCTCTCTCCTCCATGATTTCCACAAAGAATTTCAAATTTCAATTAATCTGACCACAGAACAGTTTTCCACTTTGCTTCAGTCTATTTTAAATGAACTTTGGTCCAGAGAAGACGGTCATTTTCTCTTTGCATGATAGAGCTTTAACCTGCCATCCACAGATGCAGGTTAACGATGGAAATCACAGAATCATGTCTGTTTGCATACAGCGCCACCCGAGGGCCTGAAAGATCACCAGCATCCAATATTGGCTTTAGGCCAAGTCCCTTGCACAGAGATGTTTTTGAATCTTCTGACACTATAATGTACTGTAGATGATGGAATATTCAAAGTCTTTCAAATTTAACAAAGAGGAACATTATTCTGAAATTGATCCACAAGTTGTAGATGCAGTTTCTGGCAGATTGCTGAACCTCTTCTCAGCTTCACTCCTGAGAGCCTCCGCCTCTTTAAGGTGCTCTTTTTATACCCAAGCACATTACTGGCCTGTTGCCAGTTAACCTCGTCAGTTGCCACATGTTCCTCCAGCTGTTTCTTTTTAATGCCACTTACTTTACCAGCCTTTGGTTGCCCTCGTCCCAACTTTCTTGAAAAGTGTTGCTGCCATCAAATTCCAGATGAGCTGGTATTTTTAATGAAAAAGTAAAATGTCTCACTTTCTACATTTGATGTGTTTTCTGTGTTCATTTGTGAACAAAATATTTGTTTATGAGATTTACATATCATTGCATTGTGTTTTTCTTTATATTTTACGTAGCACCCCAGCCTTTTTGAATTGGGGCTGTATTTAAGAAACTACTAGTACACCTCCTTTAGTGTGTGTGCAGTGTATGTGTACCTCTGCACCGCCACAAATACAATTAAAATCTGAAGTATTTTGGTGAACACTCTAAAAGTAGGGTTACCTCAGTGGCTTTTTCCAGAGCTGAAGATCCATACATCAAAAGTTTTCCTCAGTAAATCAAACCTTTACAGATCATACACCTTAGTAATAATTTCAGGAGCAGGGTAAAAATGATGTGCAGTAAATCAGGAGTATAAGCACTCTAGGATGAGAAAATGAGCCTGACCAAAGCCCCAACTGGACAATAATCACATTTACATCAGGTGTTATATCATCTAATGACAGGGCGCCAGTACTGACATCTCAATTTTCTGAATTAAGCTTTCTCCAGCGTCAGAGGGTGACACTCTAGTTAATAGGATTTACTGGACACTGGGTGATCATACATAAAGACGCAAAGGAAGCCATGGAGCAATTTGCACAGGAACAACATGAATTCTTCCTTTTACCAGAAAACAGAAAATGAGTAAGTGAATGAAGGTACATGAAAAAACTGACCATTCAGGCGATGAAGGGTCCAGTTGCGGCGAACATCCAAGGGCTTAGTGGCCAGCTCGAAAGCGAAGGGTCCAGCATTAGGAGTCAGGTCAGGGTCACTGGCTGTGAGGTTGATGGCATTGGGTTCTGGCCTCTCACACATTTCCACCTCAGGAGGGAAGACGTGAGGTGCGTTGTCATTTATATCTAGTAGGTACATCTGAAGGGTGCCTGTCCCACTGGCAGGGGGGATACCTGTACACCAGCAATGAAAGTGATAACAGTTTATTTTGCTGTTCACCTACCAGAGATTGGGCGTGGCACATTTACTACACCGCATACAGCTAAAGCTAAATTTCTGTATGTGATGGAGTGACACTAGAGGATGCTGCAGTAAAAGATATTTAACATCTGAGGTTGATTACAGCTACAATGTTTACTTTTTCAATTTTTTTTATGTAAAGACAAGGACAAACACATGACAAATTGATGGCCTGAAGACACAGACACACAAACACAAATAAAGGATTAGAAGAAAAAACACTGGGACTTCCACTCTTGTTCATCTTAGCAACAAGGTTTTGGTCTCAGGATCTATAAAATTATTGCCTTATATCAAAGTGTCCCTAATGCTAATTTTATCCTTCATCATAAAAATGCTGTTTTCCAATATGACACCTGATGGATTTACTATCATTCAGTCTGTCTTTTCACTTAAATAATTAGCAATAATGATTTGGCTTACACCACATGGACAAAGGTATTGAGCCACTTAGACATTATACCTGCTGGAGCTTTTCTCACATCCCATTCTAATTCCACAGGCACTGATATGAAGTTGGTCCCTTTGCAGCTTAATAGCCTCCACTCTTCTGGAAGGCTTTCTGTAAGATCTTGGAATGTGTCTGTGGGATATTTTGCCCATTCATCCAGAAGAGCCTTTGTGAGGTCAGACACTGATGTTGTAGAAGTGACCCTGGGTTATAATCTCATTCTAGTTCATTCCAAAGGTGCTCAATGGGGTTGATGTCAGGGCTCTGTCTGGGCCAGCCAAGTTCTTACACACCAAATTAATCCAGCCATGCCTCTCTGAACCTTGTTTTGTGCACTGGGGCACAGTCACACTAGAACAGCAAAAGCCTCACAAAGTCAGAAGCACAGAATTGTCTAAAAATATCTTGGTAAGCTGAAGGATTCAGATTTCCCTTCACTGGAATTAAAGGAAAAAAAAAACTCCACAACATTATCCCTCCTCCACCAAACTTTACAGTTAGCACAATGTAGTCAGGCAGGTAATGTTCTCCTGGTATTTACCAAACTCAGACTTGAGCAATAGACTGCCAGATAGAGAAGCATGTTCCATCAATCCACACAACATAAGAGTCCGGTGGTGGCGTGCTTTACACCACACCATCTGACGTTTGGCATTCTGGATGGTGACATAAAGCTTGCATGCAGCTGCTCAGCCATGGAAACCCATGACACGAAGCACCTGGCACACAGTTTCTGATATTAAAGCCAAAGGAGGTTTGGAACTCCACATTTACTGAGTCAGCAGACCGGTGGCCCTTTTTAAGTACTATGTGCCTCAGCACTTGGCAGACCCCGCTCTGTAACCTTACATGGTCTGCCACTTGGTGGCCGAGTTGCTGTGGTTCCTAAATGCTTACACTTTGCAATAACATCACTTACAATTGATCGTGGAATATCCAGGAGGGAAGAAATCTCCCCAGCTGACTTGTTGCAGTGGTTGCAGCCTTTTACAATACCACGCTTAAGTTCAGTGAGCTCTCTAGATCAACTCATTTTTTCACAAATGTTTATGAAGACAGATTGCATGGCAGGTTGCTTGATTTTATACACCTGTGGCAACAGGACTGAATGAAACACCTGAATTAAGTTATTAAGAGGTGTGGACCAATACTTTTGTCCATATAACATATCAGTAAGTATATATTCACTTTATTTTGAACCAGTCTGCTGTCTTTTCCATTTCTCCTCCTCACAGAAAGTGGAAAAACATGGAAAATGTTTTAACCCCTAAAGGGGAAAAAAGAGAATAAAAATAAAACCCAAGTTAGAGTTTGTAAATACCTAACAAGTCTAATTATGCTTTCTATAATAAATCAGAAATATTATCTTTTTAGAAGACAGCGGTAGTGCATACAGTTATAGGATCAATAAAACAAATAGTTTTTTCTCTTGGTTTGATCAATATATTCTAATATGTAAGTAATACTCTGAATTTGCAGTACAGTAAGTGCTGCAATTGTATCAAATCTTTGGTGATGTGTCTTCTCCCTTTGTGCCGTTGAACTCCATTGTTGACCAAAAACAAATAAAAACACGTTAGACTGGCTAACATTCATTACCTTGAACACACTGGTGTTTAATTTGACTCACTGTTGAAAACAGTCACTAAAAACATTGGTGACTAAAAACTAAAATGAGCAACTGTTGCTTGGGAATTGCCGTGCCTTTGTAAAGAAAACAAAACAAAACAAACAAACAAACAAAAAACACTACATTTGGGAGCTGGAAAGTCAGAGAGTACTGACAGACAAACATGGGATTTGATGACCATATGAAAAAATGTCCAGCTTTATGTCAGAATAAACAACCTACTCAGCAAAATCAACAGACGGCTGGATGCAAAATGTGTCGATAACCAGAGAAGCAGTTATTAAAGAATAATGGATGGACGCTGCTACAGCAGCGCTCAGGTATAACTCTCAGAGATAAGGAATCTGCACCGCTCAGATGAATTAATGTATGTCCTCTGGCTAATTAAAACCGTATTCTTCACGGACAAAGCAGAAAATACAGTGTGTTCAATAATAGTTGGTGACCAGCGCACATACGGTGACCGCTGAAAAACTGCAGACGTGTACGCTCTTGCACAAGCTTAGCCATTTTTCCCTGTGTCTGTGTGGTGTGTGTGTGTGTGTGTGTGTGTGTGTGTGTGTGTGTGTGTGTGTGTGTGAGAGAGAGAGAGACAAGGGCAGCAAAAGTGCTAAGACAGTCAGTTAGCAGGAAGCTCGAAGCACAGCGGGTTCTCTGTGTGGAGGGGTGCATGGTAGAGTAGATGGACTGAACTGCTCCTGAATGACATTCCCCTTCAACAATTTCCTACTTTGAACAGAGAATCCTCTTTTCTATGGCTCTAAAGCACAATTGTGATCAGAAACAAAAGTGAGACTTTGGGAATTGTGCACTAAATAGGCAGGAAAACATCTCCATTAGTAATCAATGAGAGTACTGTGTCCAAAAGACTGTCTATGTCATCCTACAAGGGGTGAAGCATAATTGAATATGGATGGAACAGTCTGTTACTCACAGGGGGAGATATGTCTCCACTACAAAACAAGGCCAAATCTTTCCATTGCGTCAGAGGGGCTGCGTATGTCGCTAGCTGCGTGGTCAGGCTGCATATTGGAGTTAAACTTGGCCCAATATTTTAAAAACAAAAATCATATTAATTAACATGATAATAAGTCAAATTTAAAATCAATTCAGAAACTAGTGTTTAAAAAAAAAAGAAAATGCAGAAGTGCCAAATCCTTCTGTTTCTCAAGTGGACTTTCATGTTAAAACGTCCTACTTTACAGCACAAATACAAAAAATGGCTTGATTAAAAATTTCTTGTTTGCATTATGCTAATTTTATTAAGGCTTAAATTATTCATTATCAGGATGGGATAGTGGATATATTGGACAAGGATGTTGAAGATGGAGCTGCCAGGCAGGAGGAGAAGAGGAAGACCAAAGAGAAGGTTGATGGATGTAGTGAAGGAGGACATGCAGAGGGTTGGTGTGAGGGAAGATGATGCAAGGGATAGGATGAGATGGAGGCAGATGAGCCGCCGTGGTGACCCCTAACGGGAGTAGCCGAAAGAAGAAGGAGGAGGGTCATGGACTCTTTGAGATGTGGGCTCCTGTAGCTGCTTCTTAACTCTTTGTGGTGTTGGTGGATTTTGGAGCATTTAAAATTGTATCATCTACCGCTTTTCCAGAGGGTTCTGGGTCGCAGAGACAGCAGTTCGAGCAGAGAAGCCCAGACTTTTCTCTCCCCAACCACCTCCTCCAGCTCTTCAGGGGGGACACCAAGGCATTCCCAGGCCAGTTGGGAGACACAGTCTCTCCAGAGTGTCCTGGGTCCTCCTAGGGGTCTCCTCCCAGAGGGACGTGCCCAAACCACCTCAAGTGGGAGGCGTCCAGAAGGCATTCGAACCACCTCAACTGGCTCTTTTCGATGTGGGGGAGCAGCGGCTCGACTCTGAGCCGCTCCCGGATGACAGCCGCTTGTTTTCGCGATCCCCTTCTGTGTCATTACCCAAAGCACATGACCATAGGTGAGGGTAGGAACGCAGACTGGCCGGTAAATCAAAAACTTTGCCTTAGAGCTCAGCTCCCTCTTCACCACGACAGATTGCATCACTGCAAAATTTTATTTAAAAAATAAATTATGACAAATAAATGCCTTGTTGTCAGTTTTGGTTTGTGAAATTTAAGAAAATTCAAGTACAGTGCCTGAAAAGAAAGTCTGCTGCTGTTAGTTAGCACTGGCATCATCAACAGGACTGACCTCCCTCCTTTTACTGGCTGAAAACTGAGAAAGTGAGACGTGTACAATGTTCCACGCTCAGCTTTTGGACTGTAATGAGCACACCATCCAGGTCCTCAAAGTGCAGTTCATGCAGCCATGCTTGATAGTATGAAGGCCGTTATTTTTTTTTCTGATGGGCATCCATGCTATCGATGGTAGAGAGACAGTGTAAACAAACTTGTGGCAGGCAAAAGTAGTCACCCCTCATAGTGTTTTTCCTAACTTTTGCATTACAGCCTGTAATTTATTGTATTTATATTTTTTTAATTTATGCACAAATTTTGCACAAAATAGCCTAAATTAGTGACATGAAACAAAAGAAAGATGGGGTACATATGCAACACACCACTTTTTCTTTCTGTATTTTTCAGAAATTTTGAAAATTCTTTTTTCATTCTACTTCCCTTCACCAATTTGGACCCTTTTGTGTGCGTCCATCACATAAAAATCAGAAAAATGTCAGAGGGGGGTGAATACTTTTGCAAGCCACTGTATTTACTTTGGCAACAAAACGCTTGAAAAAGTACTTAAAAATAAGCCGCTAAATAAAATGTTTTTAAGAATAATACTGAGGATATTTAAGCTGTGTGTCCCAGCGGTTTTGTTACTTAATTAGTCCCACTAAATATTAGTTTATAGCTTCACTAGCTGCTGTTTTCATGCAGACACCCTGCAGGAGCTGCACTATGACACTGACTCCACAGAGAAGGCAGCACTAGTGCAGTTAATGAAAGAGCACTGAGGCATAGTGAACACAATCCACCTCTGTATGTGGGGGGAAGGGGTTACTGCCGGACACCAGCGCAGCCTGCATGTCTCACCGTTATCAGATGCCATGAAGGTAACGTTGTAGAGGTTGTTCTTGATATATGGAGACTCCCGGTCGAGAATGGCAATGGTGGAAATCCGGCCGTTAACCTGGTCAATCTTCAGCCAGTTGGCAGGGTCGTACAACTTGGAGTACCTGGGTTCAGCGAGAGAGAGAGAGAGAGAGAGAGGGGCAGCATGAGAAGCCACCACAGAGAGGATTCTTTATCTGCTTCCCTGGCTGCATGCCGAGGAGCCACTGGGAGCTGATGTATGGAGGCTGCAGCACTCTCACAAGGCAGCAGCCACAACTCATTCATTTATTCTCTCTGGAAGCATTTCGAATTTTAACTGACTTAAAAGAACGATACCAGAAATATAGTCAGTGAAAGGATGTTATATTTCCTAGTATGCAAAACAATCAATAAAGAGAATGAAGCCTGGCAAATTCCTGAAAATTGCTGAGGAAATGAATTAATCTAATAGAGTCTAGTCATACATCTGGATTGCTGTTAGCACAAACAGTCATCTTTTGAACAGCACGCACAGATCAAACAGCGCGGCTTTAACGAATAAAAGCAGGTCAGCCAAAAAGTCACCGTGAACCATGCACAAAAGAGAATACTGGCCATTTTGAATGTAGGTAATTGGTGAGATAAAGAGGAGAACAGCACAGATGACTAATCGAGGAGCGTGTAGAGAACAGAAAGCAACAAAAAAGCAAATCAAAAACCAAAACGTTCTGCTGGCCCACTCTATAGCACACAATGCACTCACTTTATGAGTGTGTGTGTGCATGTTTTTGTGAGCACAGTGTACGTCCACCATTGGCTGTTGCTAGGCTACAAAGACTTCAGCACTACATTTAGAAACAAATAGTGGGATGTAAAAGAAAGAAGGATGGGGACAAAAAGCAACAGTCCTGCAGGCTCTCTGCGCTCTGCTGTGCTTGTGCTGAGCTATTGGATCAGTGCTGCAGGATCTGAAAACATGTACATTCCCCACATCATGTTTGTGGAGAAAAAAAAAATCCAGTGTTTATATGACAACAGATGGAGCAGCAACTTGAGATGGCAGATGCAAATGTGTGGATGAGTTTAAAATGAAACCTTGCCAACAGAGGAGAAGTAAAACTAGAAGTAATGTTTTTCACTTAATGTCTCCCCAGGCCATGTGGGATTACCCGGCTCACAGCCGGGTGGACTCGAGAAACAAGCTGGTGTGCCGAGGTGGTCTGACTTTACCTCAGGATGACTGCACATCGCTCTTAAAACATTAAAAGCTGAAAGAAGAACACAGAAAATTCAAAAAATTCCAGATTTACTTCTGGATCCAGGTTTGTTTTATTTCTGTGTCTTCATGTGGACTTGAGTTTTGTTCACTACTTGGTGGGCACAAGGTGATGTAGAAGCTTATCCGGTTCACTATCCATCACAATTCACAGTTTACTGTAATGTGTGAAGTACAGAAAAGTAAAGGGTACCACTTGCAGAACAGGAAGAACAGAAGTCTGAATTTGGTCCAGATCTGAGTATTAAATGATACAATAAATGAGTGAATTTTTCCAATTCAGTTTTTTTTGGTCTCGGCAGTCACAGCTGCAGTCATCTGTGTCAGGAAGGGCATCTGGCATAAAACCTATGACAAATTATGGGCACCTTTAAATGTAACTGTGTGTATCTTCAGCTGCTCCCTTGTATTTTTCCCAAAGGGGGTCACCACACTGGATTAATCTACACTGGTAATTTGGCAGAGGTTATGCAACCAAAGACACAAAACTATTAGCGAAAGAAGATGATATAACATGAGTTAGCACTCAGTGATGATGGGGAGAGAGAATCCCCTTTTAAGTGAGATGCCATGAATATAACCAGACCAGCTGGGGGTTGAGTGGAAGGAGAAGACAAAACCCTCAACATCAATGACGTAATAGCTCATCTGGCATGCCATCTCTTACAATTTATAGCTTACTGTGATGTGTGAAGTATAGGAATAAAGAGCTAAGTTTTCTTGTCAGTGGAGTGTCAGAGAATAAAAACAGTCACATCCAGGGTGAATGAATCTTGTTCACCACCAAATGAAAATCTCTGAGGAGTTTCGCGCATGGTCAGTAGTAATCATGGCCGAGAAAAGCGTAAAAATATGTGAAGGCATCAGAATGTCGCAGCATTGACCATATTACTGATTTTAGAGTAACAGTGACAACGAAACCCCCGACCACCCATTCCTAATGTGGGAGTTACCCAGCAGGACCACTCCCTCCATGATCATGACCAATAAAATCATGATCATCACCATCAAACAGGATACAAGTGGCACGCAACATGTGTAGCAAAGCAACAGTATTAGAAGAACGAGAGAACCATCGAAAAGTCTGCCAGCACAACAGAAATCAAGAACACAGGAACTGTGACATTGAAACATTGTTAACTTAAAACATTATTAAGCCATAAACACACCTAATGATGGCATTTACGTATAAATGCTCATTTTATAAATATTACAATCCAGACCAACAGTCTAAAAGTAAAATGACAACTATGATCTCAACTTTGATCTTGGGCAGTTTGGGTGAAGGCCACTTAGATGATGACTGCATGCAAATTTCACTAAAATCCGATCAACAGCAATTTTTGTGACTTGTGGACCGACGGACGGCAGAAGGCTCACCGTGGCATTTCTCATCAAACCTTCAACTGGATGGTCTAAGAAATAAATAAAAGCACAGCCTATAATTAAGTACCTCATTGAACAAAGCACCTCAGCGGATTGGCCGGTGTCTGAATTTTTAACTGTAACAATGTCTGACAAAAACACACACGAGTTTAAGACATTGGCTGTACTGTGATTTTGGCTGCAGTTACAAGTAGAATCAGAGTAAAAGTTAGAAGCCACAGAGTGTCTCTTGCTTTGTTCTCTCCCAGTGTGTACAGCTTTCATGTGGGTGCAGCTGATCTGCTGAGAATGTGACCAGCGGGAGAGCAACGGCAGTGCTGTAGAGTAGTACGGACCATAGATTTGTTGTTAAAAAAAGAGAACAAAACAAACAAACAGAAGAAAAAAACAAGCTAAAAGGGTATGAACAGTGTGTATTCTAGAAAACAAAAATGTTAATTAGAAACAGTGAGATGAAGTGAATGATCACTACTGAGAGCGAGAGAGACGGTACAGGTCCATGCAGAGATGGTAGTTCTTTTTCACAAAAAAAAATAAAAATTCACCAACAGATCTGAAAAGTCGAATATTTTGGTACAGCCATAATAAGGTCCATGAATTATACATACAGTCGATACAGTACGTGAACACACTCCTGTTGAAATATCAGGTTTTTCTGATGTATAAAATGAGAGCTCAATAAATCATTTGATGCCTTTTTCTACCTTTAACGTGACCTTTAACCTGTACAGTTCAATTATAAATGAAACAAATCTAACAGGGGAAATATAGAAGATGTACAATAAGTGCATAATGTGCATTAGTGTGAACACTTTAAAACTCACACTTTGATGATAAAACTTGCTTTAATTACAGCATTTAGTCTTTCTGTCTATCAGCATGGCACGTCTTGACTTGCCAATATTCTTCCTTTCAAAAGTACCTTAAAGCTGTCAGACTGTGAGGGCATCTCTAGTGCACAGCCCTCTTCACGTCACCCCACATATTTTCAATTGGATCTAGGTCTGGGATCTGGCATTCTTGTGTTGATTTGGATGTGTGCTTGGGGTCATAGTGGTGCTGAGAGGTGCAAAATCCTCTTCAGCTTCGACTTTCTAGCAGACATCTGAAAGTTTTGTGCCAAAATTGACTTCTATTTGGAACTGATCACAAGTCCCTCCACAATGACTAAAGCCCCAGTTCCAGCTGAAGAAAACAAACCTCAAAGCATGATTCTGCCACTACCATGCTTGACAATGGGTAAGGTGAAGCACGGAGGTGTGCAGTGTTGTTTTCATGCCAAACTAGCTTTTTTGGAATTGTGGCCAAAAAGTTTAACCTTGGTTTCATCATGTTTTTTTTGGGGGGTTTTTTTATTTGCAGAATCAGCAGGTCCTGCATGTCTTTCTTTGTTAATCCTCTTATGGAGAATACGGGAGATTGTTGTTATGTGTTGCCAGAAATTCCTGCAGCTGTGTCAATGAAGCTGTGGGCCTCCTGGCAGCCTCCCTGACCAGTTTTCATCTTGTCATTTTATCAATTTTGAAGGGACGACCAGTTCGTGCTAACATGATTGTGTTTCCATTTTTTTTTCACTTCTTGATGATTGTCTTCACTGTGCTCCATGGTGTATCTAATGCTGTGGGAATTTTCTTTATCCCCTTCACCTGACTGATACCTTTAAACAAAATATCCCTTTGATGCTGTGTCACCTCTCTGTGAACCATGGCTTTTGCTGTACAATGGAACGGAGTAACTAAGGAAAATCTGACTAATTCAGCTGAACTTTATTTGGGGTTAATCAGGGTCACTCCAGCTGATGGCAGGTGTGTACTCAAAAAGACTGAATGCTGTAAGTAAAGCAAAAGGTGATTTATCAAAGTACTGGTTTTCAGGTGTGTACACTTATCCAACCAGCTTATTGAACATTTTTACGTATGTATGTGCACAGATTAAAGGTGGCTTTATTGTGGCTTGTTCTTTTTACATCAGAAAAATCTAGTATTTTAACAGGGGTGTGTAGACTTTCTATAGACACCATAATTTTTATAAATTCTCCTCCTTTCTTTAAGTTTAAATTCCATCTGAAAAACATATTTTACAAAATTCTCCTCTAAAATAAGTTAACAAGTGGCCGTGTCAGCTAATATTTTCAGTCTAATAAGTTCAGACTGACTTCTCTCATTTCAGTATTTAATCTCACCACCACATGCCAGCTACAGTACATGAAGGCGTGCACTGAATTTATTTGTAATATATAATAAATAGATAAAATGTGGAAGGTTGAATTACATTCGACTGATTCTAATTTCCTTTCAGCGACACATTTTCAATGACAGTCATTGACACCAACTACAGAATTTATTCTGATAGATGCAAAGCTAATTCCAATGATGAAAAGGCACCACATATTGAAATATTCTCCTTATCAAAACACAGTGTAAGATACATTTAGTTATCTACTTAAAACCTGCTCAACGATTATTGTTAAATTACAAATTTTAATTACATTACTAAGTATTATTTTAGCACGATAATTTGAACTCGCTACCACAAATTAAATGCTTCTCAAGAGAGAGTTTTCAGCGGGTTTCTTACCGGACAGTTTGTCTCATGAAGCGGTCTGGGTCCTGTGCAGTGAAAGTGGTGAGCAGAGACCCGGCAGGTAGGCCCTCCTCCAGTTTGATGGATTTGGGGTTTGGGCTAAACTCTGGACTCTCATTGATATCCAGGATCCGTACAGAGATGGTTGCAGTAGACTGACGAGGCAGGTGGATGCCACGGGCCAGCGGGACCTCGTTCTCTGCCTCCACAGTCAGCATGAAGGAACGCGAGAGCTCAAAATCTATGGGCTGGATAGATGGAGGGAAGGAAGGGATGAGAATGACGTAGTGCAAAGGATTTCTAGGAAATTCAACATTGGCAATCTGCTCCATCACACCATTTGTTTGGGCTGTGTTTGGAACATCTTAGAGATTATATGCCAAATCACCAACTCTCTATGACCAGCTGACTGCATCAATACTGTGCAATCTTGGATGTAAAAGGTAACTTCCAGTACAGCTGCTATTTTCAGATCACTCCGTGGAAGCCCCATTCAGACCACCTGCACTCTGCGATCTCAAGCTTGCAAAGAGCAAATTTTTAACTTCTGTTTCAATTTCACTCAAATTTCAAATGAAGTATCATCACTGGTGATGAGGGCTGGGTCTCCAACTACAGCTGGGCAGTTTCCAGCAGAACAGCCCAGTTTCCAAGCCTGCAGGCAGTACGTTAGGTGAGAAGAAAGACCAGGAGCATTTTTAAATTCAGTTCAATTCAATTCAGATTTATTTATATAGCGCCAAATCACAACAAAAGTCGCCTCAAGGCAATTTTGTAAGGTAAAGACCCTACAGTATTACAGAGAAAACCCCAACAATCAGATGATCCCCTATGAGCAAGCACTTGGCCAATGTGGGAAGGAAGAACTCCCTTTTAACAGGAGGAGACCTCTGGCAGAACCCTGAAAGGGGCAGCCATCTGCCTTGACCGGTTGGGGATGAGGGGAGAGAGCAAAGAGAGACAGACTATGGGAGAGAGAAGACAACATTACAGAGGTGGAAAAAGGGAGCTCTATATATTTGTTTAATGTGAGCATTAAAGGACATATCCTGGTCAAAAATGACTCCAAGATTCCTCACAGTGTCACTGAAGGCCAAAGTAATGCTGTCCAGAGTATCTAGTTAGAAAGAGTGTTCCTGAGGTTTTTAGAGCCAAATACAATTACCTCAGTTTTGTCTGAATTTAAAAGTAGACAATTACAGGTCATCCAAGGCTTTATGTCTTCAAGACATTCCTGCAGTTTAACTAATTGATTTGTGTCATCTGGCTTCATGGATAAATATAGCTGGGTATCATCTGCATAGCAATGAAAATGTATGCAGTGGAAACATATATAATGTAAAGAGTATTAGTCGCAGTACAGAACCCTAGGGGACTCCATGACTAACTTTTGTTTTTACATACACAAATTGGAATCTGTCAGATAAAAAAAGATTCAAACCAGTGTAAGGTATTCTAACCTCTGTAGTAAGATGTTGTGGTCATGCGTTTAAGGGGTTCTGAATTTATGTTCCAGAGTGAGACAGTCAGCACTCAGTTCTACATCCTGAGCCATTTAAAGCAGAACATTCAGCGGAAATGAGCAGAATGTGTTGGTTGAGAATGCATTAAAGATACAGGAGTTCTTTGGCTACATCACCACGACCTTCACTTACCAGTTAGAGGACCACTTGGCCAGATTTGCCTGCCTGCAATTTTATCTGATGACCATAAACTAAGATAAAGTTGAAGGATTCCCAATTTGACCCACTGGAGGAGCTCCAGCATGCACTGCAGAGGCACAACTATAAGTAAAAATAACGATTCCCACGCAGTGATCTAAAAATAACTGCCATTCAGAAAACACCTCAGATATACACGAAAAATTGATCTTGAACAGCAGATTGGCCAAATCTAAATCAGGTAAAGTATTTGATTTTTATTTGCACGCTCCTTGTACTTCTTCCACAGGCAAGAAACTATAGACTCCCTGTACACGTGACAAAGATCCAACTTAAAACCCATCTTTGTCAACTGCCCTTCTAATATTAGTTGCAATGATGATTAATGGGCATACAGGGATAGAGCACAATTAAATCCAGCCCACACTGGTGGGTTCATGGCTCTCTATGACTCCTTGTGAGGTCCACCAGTTCGAAACCTAACAAAGTACACACTTTCCTGAGTGTCAACATTTTCTATCTCCACAAGCAAACAACCTCTGTAGCTGGAAAATGCTTCTGACTCTCTCATAGGGGTTTTGAGACTTATCTGTTTCTGTCATGACATTATCTTGGAGTGAGTCAGTCAGCCTTTAGTTAGTCTGAAAAAAGATGTTGGGCTCTTCACTAGCAAAAGATAGAGTATTTTTTAAAATTTAGAATTGATTTTTAGGCTTTTTATTGGTTCCAAAGACCTGTATGGACTGACTCTCCTCTTGAAGTCTTGAGCATTGTATTTTGCTCTTGGGCACGCTCATGTTGTGAAACCGAATCACACCTTGACTACAGTGAGCAGACCCTCGTTGGTGGTGGGGTCAGTGGGGATGGAGAAGCGTCCAGTGGGGTCACCAGCGATGATGCGGTACACAGCGCTCCAGGCCGGAGTGTGAGGCTGGTCTTTGTCAGTCACTGTCAGGTTAGCGACGATCACGTTCACCCTGTTCTCATGAACCTCCCCGAAGAACTGAAAAAAACAACAGGCTCGTTATCACTCTGCAGGCGTAAACACAGCAGTGCATTAATTCTTCAGTAAACATTTTTCTGAAAGAACAATGCTTTAAAATGCACGGCAAATGACTCTGTCTCAAGTAGAGCCCAGTGCTGGTGTTTCTGAAAATAAAGAGCACAAATACGGCTCCTTCCTGTCCAACCTGTTCAGCTTTCCTGAGGAGGATAAACATATTGGATGTTTCATTGGCTTTTCACTCCTCCACCATCTGCCTGCTGCCAATAAAAGCTCGGGGAGCTTTAGTGTCATTTAGAGGAACAGTGCCTCGCCCCTGCTTGCTGATTCAGAGCCAGCACACTCTGTGTGTACGTGTGCGAGAACCTACTGTGTCCGTGGTGAACTCGGGAGGATTGTCGTTGACATCAGTGATCCTGATGACAGTGGTGGCAGTGTTGGAAAGGCCGTAAGTGGGATTCCCCTCCATGTCTGTAGCCTGGATGATCAGGGTGTACTGGGTGACTTTCTGGAAACAGAGAATGGACAGCATGGATCACCTTTGCTTGTCTCACCTGTTCTGCACTATAAAGCATTCCATCATCTATTACGAGTGAGACACAAATCCAATGAAAGTCACTGAAAAATAATGCTCAGAGAGCTCACTCCTAGCACTAATGTATGAACATTTCTACTTTCATCTCTGATTCTTTTCCTGAAATGGATCGCTACTATATTTTTAATCTTAGTTGCAACAAAACCTAACGCACTTTAAATAATATTACACGAGTTACAAGTAGCTGCTAGTTTAACAGAAGACTTAACAATTTAACCTTAAGCACAGTTGCATGAAACTGTGAATGGATGTGATGGAGCTTATTTGTCCAAAACTCAACAACAACAGAGCCTGAAAGCAGTGCTGAAATCTTTAAATGTAACTCTTCAGAATGGTTTACAGACATCTCTCTGTTTTAAATTTCTTTATTTTATTGCATCTGTTATTCTTGGGGTTTTTATTTTGTTTACTTCTGCCAAGAAGGTTATGTTTATGTTATGCCTGTCCATTTGTTGGTTTGTGTGCAATCCAATTCACAAAGTTATGAAAGGATTTTTAAGACATTTCTTTTGAGCGGTGTGGTGTGGTACAAGTAACAAACTACTAAATTCTGGACGTGAGGTTGATCATCCAGGAATTTTTTCACCAGTACTATTTAAACATTTGCCTTACAAGCTAAAGCTCCCTGGTTCGACTCCAGGTGCGGCCAGAAGCCCCTCTCGCCATCGCAGGTTGCATCAGGAAGGGCATCTGGCGTAAAGCCTCTGCCAAATTAACAATGCAGACTGACCCACTGTGGCAACCCCCTGGGGAAAATACAAGGGAGCAGCTGAAGGTAATTTTGTTTTTACGATTTCTTTGTCTGTTTGTTTGACACTGTGCAATCTAACTAAAAACCTGAATTGATTTTCATGAAATTTTTTGAGGTGATCTGGATAACGATCTGGGTCTAGAATAATTTTTTCTTTTCTTTAAGCCACTGCTGGATAGGACCAATTTCAATTTCATATCTTCATGGTGGTAGATCAGCAAGAAAAGCACCGTTACTAATAATATGTTTTTCTTACATAACTTTTACTGAATAACTAGCTCCCTATGGTTGCCATGTGACCACTATATCTCTAAAAAGCCCCAGTTTCTTCGTGAATGCTGACCTGACCCGACCTTACTTGACACGATGTGAGGCTCTTTTTTTAAATGCAAACTGAATTAATCTGCATTGGTGATTTGGCAGAGGATTTACACCGGATGCCCTTCCTGACACAACGCGACGTATGCGGCAGCACATTTGATTTCAGTCGTGGCAACAGCAGCTGTCAATGGCACACAACATGGTGTCACCATGAAAACATGATCATACCATCAATTTGGTTTTTTTGGGCAGACGGGACAAGTAGTTATAAAGATATGGCTAAAAATGCAAAAAAAACCCAAAAAACATATATATATATATATATATAAATATAATGCCACCTAGTGGCCAATCTGTATTTTCAACTGGATGAAGGTCTAATCATTTTCAGATCAATATATTATAATTATAGTATAAAAATTCAAAACCCTGCATCAAAAAATGTTTGCATTATCATGTTCGCATGAAGGACTTGCAGTGGTGGTGACATGGTGTCACCATGAACGTGTATGATGCCACAATCAATGTGGTTTTTGTTTTGTGCTGATTAAATGAATAGTCACAAAGATATGGCTAAAAATGTGCATTTTTTACATCTTTCAGCTGCAGCAACAGCATACTGCAATTGCAGCAGACACAACATGGTGTCACTATTAAGACATATGATCCCACGAGCAAGTGCATTTTTGTGTCATGCAGATCGGACAAATAGTATAGATTTTCAGCCATCACAGTAGCTGAAAATCTAAGGGTCGTCAATCACTGTGCAAAAATTCAAAATCCTGCATCAAATAGTTTTTGCACTAGTGTAATGACATGAATGATTTGCAGCAGCAGCAGCACTAATGAGTCCATAATAATCCTGCTTTTTGATGATATAATTACATTAATATGAGTCCAAGAAGTAGAGGTATGTTTTCCTGATCACAGTCATCACATTATCAGGGTAAAATGATTATGACACTATTGGTTTCAGGTGTTTTCAGAGTGCAGCTAGTTAAAATCTTTTATTCAACATTACTTCATTTACTTTTAATGCATCTATGTTGCAAGATGGTTCTTGTTTAATTGTATGATTTTTGTCTTTTTAATTTTTATTATGCTACCTTTATTCTATTTTTATTTCCTCTCTTTTATGACAATTGCTGTGTTATCTTATCAGATTGTCAGTCATCTATGAAGTTCTTTAAACCGCATGAAAGGTGTTATACAAGTAAAGTTTGATTGATTGACTGATTGAGAACAAAAGACCAGTGGAGTTTGCTTTGTCAGAGATTTCAGTCTTATTTTTGTAGAATAGTCACACTGTAGTCTCCAGTTTTACTAGTGATTGATAGAAACATTTCCATTGTTCTCAGGCTCAGTTTGCCCTCCAATTAATAGGAAGGCAAAGAGGTTTTCTAGAAACTTTTGAAATTCGCTTTTGTAATGTTGCCATGTTTTCAGATTTGAGAAATCACTTGTGAGTAGTCTCTTGTCAATGAGGCACCAAACTGTGAAAATAAAAATAAGTCTAAATCAAATTATGCTCACTAACTGTGCAAGTATCAGTGTTATTTCTGATTCTTTTAACGTCAAAGCCAACTTTTCTCATACTGTATTTTGCATTGCAACATAGTATCAATAAAGCAATACCAAATATCAATAACTTATTAAACAAACTGCAAATAAAAGTTTAACTTTGTAGCACTAGAATAGTAAATCAATTGTTTTTTTTAGTCTACTTGCTTCTATTTCAAATTTTTGCTGACAGTGCTGCATATTTTTTGTTGTACAGGTGTCGCTGTTCAGAATGTATCTGATAGTACAGTACTCCACACATGCTTGCATTCCGTTAAGTTGGACTAGACTGTAAAGCAAACAGTTCAGTTTGTCATTTATGGCAGGCTTTGATGACAGTGTTGGTCAGTCTATCTGACTGATAATCCCATTGTGGAGCAATAAAAAAGACTACAGTGAGAGGAACAGACTGAGAACTTTATCTTTTTACATAAAAAAGACAAAGTCTACATTTGGGAATATAATATGCAGTTGAAATAAGTGATCATATATTGTAATATATGTGATATATACATATTGCAATATGTTATCGCAATACTCAGCATACTGCAAAAATGCCAAAAATAACAATAATATCATCTTGTGAGTTAAGTACCATGATAATATCTTATCATGGGGTCTCTGGTGATTCTCACCTCTACCGCCGGTTTCAGCTGACTAGAAGCTAGTTCCAAAATCCAGATTAGCTCTCACAGCTGATTAGCCTTTTTAATTCACAGCTCCAAAACATTGGAAAAGGCCCCCCTCCCAGATCAGATAATCCACCTCCTCAACAGTATTCACATCCCAACTGAAAACAGACCTCGTCTCATTGTCTCTTTCAATTCAGGCCCACTTTACAACTGTGTCTTTAATAATTATTAAAGACACAGTTGTAAACTGTAATTATCATGTAAACTGTAATCAACTTTGGAAGCTTTTTTCCTTCTTTTTTTAGTAACCAACTTTGTTTTTATTCATCTTGTATTAATTTTTATTTATCTAAAAAATGTACCTTCGACTGCTCCCGTGTATTCTGCACAAGTGGTTGCCACGGCATATTAATCTGCACTGGTAAATTGACAGAGGCTTTACGCTGGATGCCCTTCCTGACGCAACCCTCCATGATGGGAGGGGCTTGAGTCCCTACCTGGAATTGAACTAGGGACCTTCCGCTTGCAAGGCAAATGTGTAAACCACCACACTACGGGGACATTACCAATTTTTTAAAATCTCTTTAATAAAATTACATTAACGGCTTTAATGACAACTTTAACTGGTTGCCGAGCAGCAGGTTGCAACTATCTGGTGTCTTTCAATGTGCTTCACAAACAATCTTTCTGACATGCAAACACATATGAACCATCTACAGCCAAAGACCCTGAAATGTGTTTGAAATAGCTACAAAAAGCCTCAGCAGTGACCATAATCCAGAAATATTCAGTCAAACATCCCCCAAGTTGCTGAATTAGCCTCCAGAAATTGGTGGGAACTGTGTTTGGATGGACATGAGCAATGTTTTCTTATTTCCAGTTGCATTTGCAGAATGTAAAACACAGTATGGTACATTAAACATCATTCGTCATTGATGTCAATGAGAGTGGATATCCAGAGTATGCCACTCAGCTCTGGCTGTTCGCACAGAGGCTCCACCCATATGCTGTTCCACCATCCTGTTTGTGTAAGGTCATTAGAGTTGATTTTGAACTGTAAATCACGTGACACTACTTTATTGAAGTAAAAATCTGGAGCTCAAAATGAGCATAATAGGTCCCCTTTAAAAGCATTATACTGTAAAGCATGCTGTCAAAATATCAATCACTGTATGTTGGCGTGCAAACAGAACAGATGGAATTTGGTGGGAACTACTGACGTAAGACTATTGCTTAAAAAAAAAAAAAAAAAAAGCTGTCTTTATGCTGCAGGACACGCTGCAGGCTGGACACACAATCCCAGGCTGAGAAGCAGCTGCTCCATATGGGTTCAGATATGAGCCTTACACAATGTCCACCTTAACAAACACACACACACACACACGCACGCACGCACCTCCCGATCAAGACCTGCTGCCACAGTGATGATGTCACCAGTCTTGTTGTTAATGGTAAACATGTTGGAGGAGGGGCTTTGGGGATTCTGGGAAAGGATCTTGTATCTCAGCATCCCGTTGGCGGTTTTTGGATCATCCTTGTCCACTGCGGTCACCGTCATTACAAAGGATCCTGCAGGGAAGCACACAGCAAGTCAGCACACAGACGGCAGGAAAGGAATTATGTAATCTAAAAGTTATAACTGTGTGTGTGTGTGTGTGTGTGTGTGTGTGTGTTGGTACCAGGCTTGGATCCCTCGGGGACGGAGCCATTAAAGATGGTGTGTGTGAACTCTGGTCTGTTGTCATTCTGGTCAATGACGTTAATGACGATGTCGATGGGGTTCTCCACCTGATTCCCATTCAGGTCCACGGCGTGGGCTCGCAACTGTATACAGACACACAACAATGCACACTCTCACTATCATTAGGTGAAGAGGCTGGTGAAACTGAAATAACTGCAAGAGTGCAGTGCTCAGAGGGATGTCAGCTGGCAATTTAAAAAAAAAAAAAAGCCTGAGTGCATGTAGCGCATGCAACTCAGCTACTAAATGTTCACTGTATGGACAAATGTATTGGGCCACCTAATTAATGAATTCAGATGATTTATTCAATCCCATTGCCACATATATATACAATCAAGCAACTAGCCATGCAGTCTGCCTTTGCAAACACTTGTGAAAGAATGGGTCGTTCTAAAGAGCTCACTGGATTCTAACGTGGTGCTGTAATAGGATGCAGCCAATTTGTGAAATCTCTTCCCTCCTAGATATTC
Source organism: Etroplus canarensis (assembly GCA_015106775.1). Lineage (NCBI taxonomy): Eukaryota > Metazoa > Chordata > Actinopteri > Cichliformes > Cichlidae > Etroplus > Etroplus canarensis. The sequence continues at coordinate 34,153 of VUQH01033294.1, read as the reverse complement.
TGACGTCAACTGCAAGTGGTATTATTGCTAACTGGAAGCATTTAGGAACCGCAGCAACTCAGCCGCAATGTGGCCGACCACGTAAGGTTACAGAGAGGGGTCGCCAAATGCATAAAAGTCACCATCGCTCTGCTGATTCAAAAACCGCAGTTCCAATCTGCCACCGGCATTAACATCAGAACACAAACTTAGCTCTGGGAGCTTCATGGGTTTCTCTGCCTCACATCATCGAGCACAATGCCAAGCGAGGGATGCAGTGGTGTGAGGCACACAGCCACCGGGCTCTGGAGCAGACGAAACGTGTTCTGTGGTGTGAAGAATCACCCGTCTCTATCTGACAGTCAGATGGACGAGTCTGGGTTTGGTGAATGCCAGGTGATCGTCAGGTACCTGCTTCACTGCACTGTGCTTACCGTAAAGCTTGACAGACAAGGGGTAATGCTATGATATTGTTTTCTTGTTCGCCCACCCAAACACCCTGACGGCTTTGGATGAACTAGAATACTGCTTATGAGCCAGGCCCGCTCATCCACCAACAGTGCCTAACCTCACAAATGCTTTTCTGGGTGAATGGGAAAAATTACCACAAAACTCAGAAGAGTGGAAGCTGTTCTAGCTGCACAGAGGGAATAACTCCATATAATTACACATGGAATTAGAATGCTGTAAAAGTCCTTGTAGGTGTAACGGGTAAGTGGCCCAATACTTCTGTCCATACAGTGTACCTTGAGCAGCCGTGTTGCTTTAACAGTAAGTTCACGATTGGACGCCTCTGCCTGACAATATGATGGGTGAGGAAGTGTCCAATTAAAGCGCAAGTGCATTTGCTGTTGATGAAAAAGGGGGCTAAAAAAACCAAAACTATGTCACAGAAAAATCAAAGATACAGTAGCTGGTTTGCCAACAATCCAAAAATCTGATAATCACCATTAAAATTAAACAAATGCTAACTGGAAGGAAAATGAGAAGGAGAGAACCAGAAACCCTTTGCATGTCGATGAAAAACCCCTTTATGACCGCACAGTAAATCAAGGCTGCTGTGCAGGATTTAGCCAGACATGTTTCTTTGTTAAAGATCAAGAGAAGACTTCAGAGCCAAAACCTTTGAGGATGCAGCACACGACGCAAACTCCCAGTGAAGCGAAAGAAACAGAAAGACAAGGTCTGAGTTTTGGCTTGGACGCGTACGGCTGCCAGTGGAAATCTCACACTTTACTGATGATTTCACTGCTGACAAAAGCAGCAGAATGAATGTAGAATTATACAGAAGCATTTTGTTTGCACGCATTAAGCCAAAGGCATCAAAACTTATTGGATCACATTTCATCGTTCAGCTGGGCAAAGATCCTAAACAAACAGATAAATCAACCAAAGAGCTTTTAGGATGAAGAGGGTGAAAAACTTGGCAGAGTCGCTCATCTGATCTCAGTCTGATTAAACTGCAGTCCACCTGCTGGTGATTAAACTAAAGCGGCGAAACCCAACACAAGTCTGCAGTGAAACTCTGGGAGAGTCACCACAAAGATGGAAAGAAGCAGTCGCTGACTACAAAGGATTGTACTCAAAATATTAAATACTGTGATTCTATTTGACTTCACGAGTCTTTGTCTAATTTGCTTGGCAAGTCTAGATTTAGGGACCTCCGTCTGAAAGGTTGCTTCCCCCGACAGTTCTTTCAACACTGGCGCTGACATTTTGTGGCAACATTTACCCTGAAAACGAACGCTTCAGGTATTCTTGTACAACATGCCCATCATACCAAATACAGTGCATACACAAAATCTCCACACTCCTGCTAAAATACCAGATTTTTCTAATGTAAAAAAAAGGACCACAATAAATCATTTCATAACGTTTTCCAGATTTATTGGGATGAATAATTTTTACAAAACAAAAAAAGTACAATAATCTGGTTGCATAAGTGTGCACACCCTGAAACCACTGTTGAAAAACCTTTTGCTTTAATATTTCGCTCACTTTAAAGATTAATATAAAACTTTAATATAAAGTTTTACAGGAGCGTGTTTACTTTCTATATCCACTGTAGATTTAAGAGTAGCCTCTGAAGGTTTAGGAATGTAAGCTGCACAATAGAGTGCTTTGCAATTAATATTACGTAATCAGCTCAAAGACTGAGGATGAAAATCATGCCAACTGCTGAAAAAGTCTAAAACAGCATTTTTTTTTCCAGGGAACATATTCCCACTTTGAAAATCAAAAATCCATTTTATAACCTTGATGGCCCCAGTTAAATCAGACGGATATGAGATGCATTTATTCGGCATAATGTGGTCAATGATGCTGAATATAGGTATTGATTGGCCTTGATAAGTCACTCCTTTACAGTGCGGCATCTGTATGAGGCTCTCAAAGAGCCAAAGCCTCATGAATAAACATGCAGGCCAATCCCAGCTCCTAGCTCTGACAACTACATCCAATCACATGAATATTCATCACACGGCTTAAATGCAAATCAACCTGCTGCGACTCCAGATTTCCACTCCCCCGTGTGAGTTGTGTGTGCATTCCTACAGATCAAAAGGTTAGACTCTGCTCTCTGAGGTGTTTGTGACTGTAGTAGATATAGTGAGCAAACACCAAGTAGCTTTTTTAAAGGAATTTCTCCTTCATCTCCGCATGAGCGGGAGTAAATCCGGGAAAGAGTGACAGCGAAGATATAACACGTAGGGGGATGACACCCCACCAGTGTGCTGAGGCAGACTGGGAGCAGACTCATTCCTCCAGAAGCAGGTGCTACAAATGTTTGGGTTCGTGTTGAACTGCATTTGATCTGATCTGAATCCAGATGAAGGTTCAACTTTTAGCACATCAACAGCTGAATTCAAAATTACTGAAATTAAGAGATCCGTAACTTCGCCAAAGATCTTTGGCTGACTGAGGAAAAGAGTTTGCAGAGAACGTACTAACTTGTGAAGCATCATTCTGGTATATACTGTATACTTCCATATTTACACTCACTATTTTGAGCGCACAAGTGCATTTACGCTATCAGTGACTGGCTACATGAGGTTAGGAGTGTAGTGGAAAAAGTTGAGCGTGGAATGATGTACCCAGATCAGTCTAAATGACTGTGTTTCCTACAAACAGGATAGAATGGGACCACCAAATAATTTGAAGCCAGTAGATGATGTCAATGTTAGGCAGCTAGTTAACAGAGGAAGATTTTTTTTTTTCAGTGTGGGTAAATCCTGACTAGGAAAGGACAAAAACTGCCCTTTCAATCTAGAGTGGTTAAAAAAAACATGGCTGTAAGTGTTGCCAAAAAGTCACTCATCTGCTTCTCACTTCCTGCTCTTTGAAGGGGACACCATTTGACCACCTCAGGACTGAAACATCTGAAGCATTTTTCAGACCGCCGTTAGATTAGGCTTGCCTGGAAGGGTTAATACTATGGATAGAGAGATTGATGCCACTCACATTCATATTCTTGGATTCACTTATAGATTGGTGGATTTTGACAGATTGAAAGATCGTGTGCAACTTTTCACAAGCAGTGAACTTCACAGGTGAGTCAATTTTGCCTTATTGCACGCTCTTTTAATCTAAGGGCCTTAGAACAAGGGGTTTCCCTGCTCTGAAATGTTGCTTTTGATCTGTTACAATGGAATCATTTACTGCTTGCAGTTTGTAACTTGATGTGTTATAACAGGGTAATACATCAGTTATATATCTGTCTCCACTTCAGCTTGCTTGCAGGATTTCTGTGCCAGAGTTGCCACTGGTTGTCTATATAAGAACTCCAAGTGGCATCAGATTGTGAGAGAAAGAGCCCAAGACACAAGACTGTGGACGCAAACTCTGTCTCTGTTTAGGGACCTTCTACTAAAAGGACGTCTTTGGTAACAGTGTTAGGGGTTAGTAGCAAGAGTGAAAGGGAAGTGAGGCCTGCTATGATGTATGGTTTGGAGACAGTGGCACTGACAAAAAGACAGGAGGCGGAGCTTGAGGAGCTGGAGAATTTAAGATGTTGAGATGTTTCACTGGGAGTGACCAGGATGGACAGGATTAGAAATGAGGACATCAGAGGGACAGCTCAGGTTGAGAAGTTTGGAGACAAAGTCAGAGATGCAAGGCTGAGACGGTTTGGACATGTTCAGAGGAGGGATAGTGGACATATTGGACAAAGGATGTTGAAGATGGAGCTGCCAGGCAGGAGGAGAAGAGGAAGACCACAGAGATGTGGTGAAGGAGGACATGCAGAGGGTTGGTGTGGGGGACGAGGATGCAGGGACAGGGTGAGATGGAGGCAGATGATCCGCTGTGGAGACGCCTAACAGGAGCAGCTGGAAGAAGAAAATGACAAACTGACTTGTAAAAATACATACATTTTTAATAACTGAAATGCAGTTTTTAGCTATAAATTGTTTAATTATGCTTGTTTGGGTAATATTAAATAAAACAGTTGTAACACACAGAGCCAGAAAAATCGTAAATAGTCTGACACTTAAACATTACTTTTCTACAAAGCCTCGTTCACACACACACACACACACACACACACACACAAGACAAGCTGGATCAGGACATGCCACACCAGGGAGGAAGCCCACCACACTCTCCATCCCCCGTCCCCCAACGGGGCCACAGGAATCAGGATCCCCGAACTCCG
>VUQH01033294.1:0-29503 GCA_015106775.1 Etroplus canarensis | reverse complement strand
GAGAAGTTTGGAGACAAAGTGAGAGAGGCAAGGCTGAGACGGTTTGGACATGTTCAGAGGAGGGATAGTGGACATACTGGACAAAGGATGTTGAAGATGGAGCTGCCAGGCAGGAGGAGAAGATGAAGAGCACAGAGAAGATTCATGAATGTAGTGAAGGAGGACATGCAGAGGGTTGGTGTGAGGAAAGAGGATGCAAGGGATAGGGCAGATAATGGCGACCCCTAACGGGAGCAGATAAAAGAAGGAGAAGAACAAGAGAAGTGAGAGGAGTGAACACATTATCAGTGGTCCAAATGTACAGTGAGCTTGACTCAAGCATTCGTTGTTTGCTTTTCCTTTGACCTTAGCTGTCATGCCCAGAGTCTTACATGGAAATTGGAGATGTGCTCTCTGTCCAGAGGCTTGGTGACCGACAACTGGCCCGAGATCGGGTTGATGATGAAGATGCCAGTCGGAGGCTGGTCAGCCCCGGGGCCCGTCACACTGTAGCGCAGCATTCGGTTCTTATCTCGGTCTGAGCGGATCTACAGAACAGACAGAGAGAGGAGGAAAAAGAAAGGGCACAGACAGGGAAGTATTTACTGTTAATTTACCGTAGAAAATGAAGGAGATGGGGCTGAAAATGAAGAATTAATGTGATACGTAGTAAATAATAGAGTATCTGGATAACGGTGTAAAAGTCAGCAATTTTTTTCCATCCTTTGTGAGCATCTGCTGCTGTCAGAGTACTCTGGGAGCCATTTCTACTCAGAGAGCGTGACTGTCATCTTTTTTTAAAGGTAAGAGTATAATAAAACCAAAAGTGAAACTAAACTTTCTGAGTTTGACCTGGATGTGTCTTGTGTGTCAGAATGACTTTTAGGCTGGAACAAGCAACACGCAGCAGGAGCCTGAAGCAGCTAAGTACAGGAAATGTGATTTGAGCTGAAGTCAAAATAAACGGTGATGTCTGGAGCACCTTTAATATCCTGCGCATTGTCCATATCATCACAGCACAGACACGAGGGGGGCTGCGGTCGAGATACACGATGGGCTCACAGACATGTTTACAACACTCAGGAAAAGGGTGAAGATAAGATAAACCTGCAATATTATACTTTAACGAGAAAACAGTGTAAGAGTATAAGATTTTGGATGGAGTCGGTAGGCGAGAATAGATTTGAAAGCACTCATCAAAATCACTCTAAGAGAGGCAGTGAATAAATGATCCATATACAAATCAGATTCAGTTTGAAAGCTAAGCTGTCTCTTTCTATTTACACAGACCATCGGGTACTAAAGAGGACAGATACACTAGCTTGGAAAAGTATAAACCTTTGTTGGCATTTTTCCCTATTTTTTTGCTTTGTAACCTGTAATTTAAATGGATTTTTACATTTTTTGTAAAGAACCAACACAAAAAAGCACTAAAAATAGTATCCCGAACCCTGAGTTTGGATGGATGGAACTGTGGTGTAAAATGCAAACTGCATCATATCTGTGCCAAACAGGGCACAAAAGAAACTTGGTTCATAAGGGTAGCCATGTATTGTCTCTTTAGGTAGAAGCTATACAAATAAAAATAAAAAACACCTTCAGTCTTCTTCAGAATCAGTTTCTGGTTTGAACATGTCTGACTGAACCGCTCATTGTGTAGGGTGGGGGAGTTTTGCAGTGCTTGTACAGAGTGGACTGGCACTCGCAAGCTGCAGAACTGTTGGGAGGCATGGACCATTTTTCCTATCTACAGATCTTTACATATCAAGCCCCTCTCACCATACAGGGCTGCGTCAGGAAGGGCATTCAGGGTAAAACCTCTGCCAAATTACCAATCCGCTGTGGTGACCCCTTGTGAGAAATACAAGGGAGTAGCTGAAGGTTCTTACTTACATATCTTTAAATACCAGAAAAGTCATTTTAAAGCCATTAAAGGGTTATTTTCAGGGGAAAAAAACTTCAAAAATGTAATTTTACACAAAGAAACAGAGACTTTTAGGTGTTTAGTTGATGCCAAGAAGGGAAATTGAAGATAAGAAAGCTGTTTCAATAGTAAAACATCTGCTCTCTCTACATGTTAACAGTTCTTTACTTCACAGTCAGCCAAACACTTTTTACAAATCTCCTCTCTTATCAAAAATATCAAATCCAAAGCTTAGTAAGATAAACAATATCCATTATTATAAGCTTAACAGACTTACACCCATTGTTTTCTGTGGGTTGTTAGGAAGGATGTTGAGCGTTCCCCATGCTGTCTGCCATCAGTTAGATATAGTACTGCTTCTTGGAACTAGATGACCTTTGAAAACCTTAAAAAAACTTCTCATCTGCTGCATACAAGAGCACTTTGAGACTGCATACCTCCACCAAGGCCCTATCTGTCATGGTCTTGGGCTGCTGCCCTACCCCTCCCCTGAGTCATCCTGGTTCCTCCTTAGATTGGTCCCACCTAGAGGCTCATCATCTCCACCTGTGGCTGGCACACACCTACATCCCATTTCCATCGATTCCTGCTACATTCAAGACCTGGTTCCTCTCCGACACCTTTGCCTTACTGTTAACCTACCTATAGTGGTGACATCAGCATCTCAGAGGTTCTTCTTGTTTATCTTGTCTATCTTCATAAGCTTATATTGTCCTCTTGTCTTTTACTAAAACTCTCCACCGTGTGGGCCGAGCCACCTCTGAAGTATCCTAGGAAGGAGTGGACCAAGACCCTCTAACCTCCGTGCCCGCCTGCCAGCTCTTTCTCTCAGCTCCCAGTAACATAACATGTCCACTACTAGAACTCCTGTCTCCAAAAATACACCTGGTTAAAACACTACTTACGTTGCGGTCTGTGTCCATTCTAAATCCTGACACTATCTTACAATGCTAAGGAATCCTTCAAAAAATTCCTGTATCCGGACCTGGATTGACTTCAAAATTGAATCACTTTTACCTTGAGCCAAACCCCACCTCCAGCAAGATGTTTGTGCTAATCCATCAGCAAATTTTTGCATAAGCCTGCTAACACGCACACAAACAGACAAACAAATCAAACCAAAGCTATAACCTCCCAAAAAAAGTACAAAATTTAAAGTATGTTTTATATCATCAGCATTTTATTTTGTACATACTCTACTTTTTAAGAAAGACTGCAATGAATGCCCAAACATCCTCCACACATAACAGAAATGTAATATTTATAAATGTTTTTATGAACTTGGCTATGCAGCTGTGACAGCTATAATAGATATGAAATAACTAAGGAATCGCAAGTGGAATTTCACTTTTAGTAAGAACTATATGTGACAAAAAAGTTTCACCAGCAATGGAATAGTAAAAAAAACTACTAAGAAGTCTTTATGCATAGTTCCCTAGAAGTTTCACTGCATAGCGCAGGAGCCTCAAACTCATATACTGGCTCATGTGCAACCCAATTTGATCTTAAGTAGGAAAGACATATATATTTAAAATCAAAAAGAGAGAAAAGAAAAAGAACCCATCTAAAATTTCTACTTTTAAAGTGCAAAGAAATACAGTTTCAATATGAAACTTTTCAAAATGTCATGAACAGCTTGAAACCTCTGTGTTTTCAGCATAATGTCTCAGTTTTCACATTCAGTAAGTCTGTTGCCATCATATGTACACTACAATTAAAAGCGGCATTTCTTTTTTTACTTTCTCTACATTTTCACTCCATTCTGGCCATCCAGTGGGCCGAACTGCACCCAGACAGCACTCCTGGCACCAAGAGAAATGCCCACAGACTCTATATAAAAGATGTATGTAGTCACTATGATGTGAACATCTGCTTTTGGACTGAAGCCTCCGTATAATCATTGTGGCAGCCGTCATGTTAGTGTTCTGGAGCCACAAATGACCGTATTCGGACAAGAGGGCTGACCGATTTGTCAGCTAATGAAAGTGAGTTTGGCTGGGAAGTTGCATCCATTGATCGTGTAATTGCAGAGCACAGACACAGTCTAACAGTCTAATAAAATACTACAATTTCATTTAACAAAACTGAAGCATAAGCTTCTTGGGTAGTCTATACTTCACAGCAAGCCATATTATTTTGTCAGATAATTCCATTAAAAACGCTCCTGTAACACCACAGACACAGTGGAAAAGTCCAGTTTACTAACTCTACTTAACAGAGGTGAGGCCTAACAACCTGTGTCCAGACACCTATTGATCAGTGCTGTCACAGTGCTAAATCCAGTATCCCAATGGGTAAGTTATGAGAAAATGTATCCACCCCAGAGTTATAATTAAAACCATTTTTGTACCAGACTCTATATATACTTTTTAATGCTGTAAAGACTACCATGGGAGTTTTTTGCGATTGACTTACTTTTAAAACCAGCCTCAACTGGTAAAACACCCCTACTGCACGATGCTGCCACCACCATGCTTCACTGTGGGGATAGTGTTCTTGAGATGATGAGAGGTGTTAGGTTGGCACCAGACATAGTATTTTCCTGGATGGCCAAAAAGTTCAGGTTTAGTCTCATCTGCCCAGAGGACCTTCTTCCATATGTTTGGTGGAATGTCCCACATGCCTTTAGCAAACTCTAAATGTGTTATCTTATTTTTTTTTCTGTAAGCAATGGCTTTTGTCTGGCTGCTCTTCTATAAAGCCCAGTTGTGTGAAGTGTACAGCTCTGTGGAGCTTATAGTGGTCCTATGGACAGATACAGCAGTCTCCAGCTCCTTCAGGGTTACCTTTGGTCTCTTTGTTGCCTCTCTGGTTAACGCCCTCCTTGCGCAGTCTGAGTTTTGGTGGACGGTTCTCTCTAGGCAGGATTATAGTGGTGTGATATTCTTTCCATTTTGTGATGATGGATTTAATGGTGCTCTGGGATTTTCAAAGTTTGGGGTATTTTTAAAGCCCACCCATGATTTACACTTCTTCACAGCTTTGTCCCTGACCTGTTGGGGAGCTCCTTGGTCTTCACGGTGTCTCTTGCTTGGTGGTGCCTGTTGATTAGTGGTGTTTCAGGCTCTGAGGCCTTTCAGAACAGGTTTTGTTATTTCTTAGAATTTTTGAAAGCATTTCATCTCTACATAATAAAATTACAGGCTGTAATGTAAAAATAAATACATTTTAAAAAAATAAGAAAAATGCCAAGCTACAGTGGCTTGCAAACATATCTAGCTAGCTGATAGACAGAGACAGTCAGTCAGTCAGTCAGTCAGTCAGACAGACAGATAGAGTGATAGATAGATATTGTTCTTTTCCATGAAATTTTCTTGTTACAACAACTGAACATCAACCATCATATCTGCAGTAAATGACAGCAGCTCAAACAATATGATATATATACTCGACCAAGCTATGCACCATAAAAAAGGAAAATGAATGCAATATCAGTGCTTAATGAAAGAATTATTGCACATGAAATGGAGTAAGATAGAGGGTCATGGGAATAAAATAAAGGATGAAACTTAAAAAGCCTGGTGGCAGCTGGCAGGAAGGACTTCCTGCTTCGTTCAGTCCAACACTGATGCCTGCAGCCTCCAACTGAGGGCGTTCTTTTGGAGCACATCCAAGGCATGAAGTGAGTGCTTGTTATTGTTTATGACTAATTTCAGTTTCTTAATCATCCTCACTCCTGCCACCTGCTGTAACCAATCCACTGCGATCCCAGTGATGGAACATGCATTCTTAATCAAGTCAACAAATAATGCTACAGATCTGCAAATGACATCAAACTGCTGCTGATTCAGGAGCGTGCCAACACATTTCGCCATTACTGAAAATGTGCTTTTCTTGAATAACTTTTGAGTAATGTCAATGTTTTTATGGTCAATGACTCCCGTTATGGAGGTACAATTATTATATTACTGTTTTTTCCTGGTGTATAGGTATCATGTGAGGACTCTAAGGCCTTGGCAGGGGCTTGGGCTCTCTGAGTGCTTCTAGTTTCATGTGCAGTCCACGGCTGCAAAGTCGGTGTGACTGCTTTTACTTGTCATGCTCCTAAGTGCGACAGTAGTCTGTCAGACTGCATTAGTTCATTTCAAAACAGGCTAACAAGGATCCTCTTGTTTCCTGTCCATTTGATCAGCTTTATTTGTTGTTGCTGTCCATTTAACTCACATCTGATTATTCTATCTTTTTGGGTATGTGACATTATGTTCTTTGCTTTATTTTCCCGTTTTCTTCCTTTTCAGGGCTCTTTGGGGAAGAGTCCTCACAGCAGCAGTAAGACAGACCTTCTTTTGTGTTTGTGTGTGTGTGTGTCTGTGTGTGCATGTGTCTTACTCTGACTAGGTCCTCAGGGAACTGTCCTCGTGAGTTCTCGGGGACGTTGATGGGCGGAATGACCCAGTCCCTCTTCACCCGCCTCAAAGTGCCATCGCCTCTGACAACCACGCTGCGCCATGGAAACAAGATCTCTGGTACCTGCTGAGTCAGTGTTGCATCACTGGGCTTTACCTGCAGAGACAGTAAACAAGCATCGTGTGTAGTCAGCTCAGGGTTACACACACATAAACGCATACAGAGCGGAGCGCAAGGGAGGCTCGGTGACTCAGGGCAGTTCTGACCTCATTCCAGTAGCTTGGATTAATGCTCTCATTATAGTCTGCCTGATAAATGACCACCACCTGTCACCATGTGTGGGCGTGCGTGTGTGAGTGTGTGCGTGTGTCCTCTGCAGCCACAGATCTGCATGACTGGGCACTGAGCAGTGACACTGCAGGGCTCACAGAGGATGATAAGAAAAAGGAAGGAGCCTCTCATTTACTCTCCCACGATTTACCTGCTGCACAAGAGGAGTGCAGCCCCTGACCTTGGAGACAGGGCGGGCTTCTCTCTGCCAGACTTAAAGAAGTTTTCTTCAGGAAATACTCTGACACAGAGTAAAAATAACTGATATGATGCATTGCACAGTGAATTAACTTAATATATTAACCGCAGCACAAACTGAATAGAAAGAAGCATAATTTCCAGTCAGAAGAGCAAAGAAATAATCTGAGGTCAAAGATTAAAGAGATTCTAAAGATTAGATATTATTTTGTTTCCAATATTTCATTTATTTATTTATTTATTTTACAGCAAACAAGATTGATCCGGCATCACTCGAAAAATAAACGTGCCTGAATTAGAGCGGATAATGTTAGTGGAGTTCTGTACTGTTAGGCACTTGTGGGCCTCTTGAGTTGATGCTGAGCAGATTTTTTTATAAGACAGCCGTGCAGGATTTGTGGAGTTACAGTGTCTTAACAACGATCAAACACACGAAAGGAGAAGACGGGGAAGCGGCTGAGTGAAATTATGATAAATAAAACAGAGAAATAGCAGTAGAAAGGAAAGGAAGTGCGACTCTCGCGATGGATATGTGGGACATTATCGAGCTTGACTCTTCTCAGGTAGATCATTCCATCAGCTTTAGCAGCTTTAGTGGTCGACATTTTCAAGCTCCTCCAGTTCTCCAGTTCTTGTGCTTGATCTCAAGTGTTATGACTTCATTCCTTTTTTTTTGCTCCAGATATTTTCTCATGTGCCAGCCAGTCAAATGAGCGCCCTGCCTGTCAGTTCCTTGCCTTTCAAGTTGTCTGAACTCCCTGCTCAGTCATCTTCAACCTCGCCAACCACTCGCCTAGGAACAGCCAAACTTCCTTGGTGTTTCAAACATTTTTATCTCTGACTCCCTGATTTTACATTGCCCAGTTTTTGGTTTGACAGAGTGAACTACAACTGTTCAGAATAGATGCTTTTTGGATTTTAGGAAATAATTAGGGGCACTTAAAAATATTTGGAAACCATGTATAGCAAAAGTTTAACTAGACGACACGATTTCTGAAGAAATCGCAGTGGGATTGTTGCTAATGCCAGACTCGGTCCGTGGCTTGCTCAAGAGATATACTAGAGAGCTCAAAGGAAAAAAATCAAAAGAAAAGATCAAAAGATCAAGTGAGAGATCAAAGGAACATGCCCTTTTTTGCAACAAAATGACACGAAAATGGTAAAACATACAAGGTACACTAATGCTCAGAAGTTTGGGATTACTTGGAAATTCTCTCATTTTCATGGAAACACATGAAATGAATCTGAATTGGAAATATAGCAAATGAACAGGGCATGCTGACATTGTCAGAGTTAGAGATAATGAGTTTAATGAAAATGATAAATGTGTTCTTTAAACTTTGCCTTAATCCATGAAAAACATCTTTTGCAGCAATTATAGCCTGGCAGACCTTAGGCATTCTAGCCAGTTCTCAAGGAAATCTGATAAGATTTCACTCCATGCTCCCTCCTACAAGATGGATTGGCTTGATGGAGTCTTCCTCCAGTCTTCCTACAGTCAAGCTGCTCCCACAATAGCTCCATAAGTTTCAGATCCGGAGACTGTGCTGGCCACTCGAATACAGCCAGAATTCTGGCTGACTTTATTCTTTAAATATTGCTGACACATGTTGGAGGTGTGTTTTGGGTCATTATCCTGTTGTAGGTCAGATGAAATGGGACCCAGTCAAGTGCTGTCCACAGGGTATGGCATGGCATTTCAAAATCTTGTGATAACTTTCCTTCCTCAGGGTCCCACCCACTCTGTACAAATCTCCTATTTTACCACCTCCAAAGTACTCCAAGATCATCACGCTGCCTCCACCATGCTTGATGGTATTAAGCACTGTTCTTGTGTCTTTTCATGGTTTTATCCACGGTGAAATCAATATAATTGTTTGTGAATTGCATGAAAATGTGTTTTTCTTTGGAAAACAATGAAATATGCAAGGGATCCCAAACTTCTGAGCAGTAGCGTACGCCTGATAAAAGTCGTCGCACCACCAAGCTGGTCGATTTGGTGTGGGAGGAGCCATGCTCCGAGGGAAAATAATAATAATGTACCATTGGCTGCTCCCTTGTATTCTCCTCAAGGGGTCGCCACAGTGGATTAATCCACATTGGTAACTTGGTGGATATTTTACACTGGATGCCCTTCCTAACGCAACACTCTAATAATAATAATAATAATAATGAATTTTTAGCTAAGCATAACAGTTGTGGGACTGTATTGCAACAATCCCACCAATAAACCTGTTTGTGCTTCCATTTTTGACTTCAGAATTAGAAATGACCACTTTGGTGGCAGAGAGGTGCACTGTAGAAGGACTCGTGGCTGCACTGAGAAGGGGGCAGTAGTGGGTAGTTTTGCACACTGCAGCAGGCCAGTCACTGAATCAGTGTGCATCATGTAGCCAGCTCTACAGTCCCCACTAAAACTGTAATTTTATGATTCAGCATATTTGCATGATAATTATGTAGCTGCTGGTCTTCAGGCTTTATTTAAGTCTGCCACTCTCTGAATAGCTCTTTGTAATTCTTCTCCTCTGTATTATTTGCACGATTACATTATTTTAAGGCAGGATACAGCAGAAGTTTTTAGGTGAAGTGAGAGACAAAATTTAGGTTGCTCTGTATCTGCTGAATTGTAGCTTAGCTGAAACTTTCTTCAACTCTTTAGCTGACCCAATCTATAGACTCGTGTTCCAATTGGATTTGCTGGGGCACTGCAACGATATGGTTGTTTTCTGTTCTTAGCTCATGACACATAATGGCCGTCACTCTAGACAACACAAAGCAGTTCTGTGCCCTATTCTCATTATTACAGTCATATGAAAAAGGAAGTTTCCCCAGGACTCTGCAGTGCTGTGAAAAAATAAATACACATGATTCAGTGGCTTGTAGAACCACCTTTAGCAGCAATAACCTGAAGTAATCTTTTTTTTTTTGTATGACTTAACCAGTGTCTCACATCACTGTCGAAGACTTTTGGCCCACTCTTCTTTACAACATTGCTTCAGCTCAGATGCAGCTTAAAGTCCTGCCACATTTCAGTCAGGTTGAGGTCTGGACTTTGACCAGGCTATTGCAACACCTTGGTCCTTTCACAAGCATTCTGTTGGAGATTTGCTGGTGCGCTTGAGATCATTGTCCTGTTGACCCAATTTCATCCAAGGTTTAGCAGTCAAACAGCCTCACATTTCAGCAGAGTGCCAACACACAGAGAAGAGGAGTTAATAGTCGATTCAATGATTGAAAGGATCACAGGTCTTATGGCTGCAAAACATGGCCAAATCGTCACCCCTCCACCGCTGTGTTTCACAGTTGGGATTAGGTGTTTGAGCTCATATGCTGTGTTTGGTCTTCACTAAATGCGACACATTTCTTTAATGCCTAAACGTCACCGTTTTGGTCTCATCTGTCCAAAGGACATTGTTCCATAAGTCTTGTGGTTTGTTCAGATGCAAACCTAAGCTGTGCTGTTGTGTTCCTTTTATAGAGAAGACGCTTTCTCCTGGAAAATCTTCCAAACAAGCCATACTCTTTCAGTCTTTCTCTAATTGTGCTGTCATGAACATCATCATTTAACATGCTAACTGAGGCCTGCAGTGTATTAGATGTAGCACTTGTGTTTTTGGCAGTTTCTCTGAGCATTGCACTATGTGACTTTTGGGTGAATTTGCTGTGATGTCCACTCCTGCGAAGATCATGGCATTATATTAACACACACCTGAATGCTCCAGACCTGCAAAATGCCAAAACTTCTGCTTTTACAGAGGCACTTGATTAATCAATTAATCAAGTGAACTGGATTAGCAGCACCGGGCAGCTTAATCCAGAATCAGAATCAGAATCCTTTATTAATCCCAGGGGGGAAACTGCTTCCTGTGGAAGCAGTAAGGGCACACTTAGCTTTTCACAGGACTGCAGAGAATCCTGAGAAAAATTTCTTTTTCACATGAATGTGATCTTACCTATGCTTAAAATACACACCTTTATAAGTGTTAAATTAACAATGCTAAATACTTCCCAGGACTTCTCCAAAACAAGCAGAGGTCAAAAGCTCAATAAACAAGGAGGATTTGCAGACATTTGGAGCCTGGTGGGCTGTAAATTTGACGCCTGTTTGTCTCACTCCACATTTTCATTTGATAACAACCCTTGTCCTGCCTCTCAGCTGAAGGGCTCGGTGCTGACACTGCTCCCCTGGCAAATGACTGGCTGTTAACTGCGATGGCTCGTCCTCATGAGTCTTCTTTACGAAGGATTGTTGACAGCTTCTTTCACCCTCTGTGATTCTCCTCCTCGCCGACTGCAGCAAGTGATGCTGATAGCAGCTAAAGCATATGGCAGCCGGCTATTTCTGGGCCCTGTTTATGAGAACAGCCAATCAAAGCCACTGCCTTGTCTAAATACATGCAGAGGGCCTTATTATCACTGTTGTACATGAAACAAACTAACAGATGGGTGTTTGACTTGCTTTGTCTCTGCAATCAGCACTTGGCCAACCTCAGACGCCTGCTGGGCTGGAAAAGCTGTGATTTTATATCTGTTCATACTGACGCAGGGGGGGTTGGGTAGGAAATTACATTTCTCTCACACGCTGGCTTTCTCACACCCGCATGCAGGTATGTGTTAACACTGTCAGGTTTTGAATGTGTTAATTAAGTCATAGTTATTCAAATGGTAAACGACCTAGTATTTAGGCTAACAGCCAGTTTATTAGGTGCATTTTTCAACTGCTCGTCAGTGCAAATATTTCATCAGCCAATCACATGCGTTTAGGCATGTAGACATGATCAAGATGACCTGCTGAAGTTCAAGCCGGGCATCAGAATGGGGGACAATGATGATTTAAGTGACACGGCATGGTTGTTGGTGCCAGATGGGCTGGTCTCAGTATTTTAGAAACTGCTGAGCTGTTAGGATTTTGCTGCACAACCATTTCTGGGGTTTGAGGAGAACGGTCCGAAAAAGAGAAAATATTCAGTGAGCGGCAGCTCTCTGGATGAAAATACCTTGTCGATTCCGGAGGAGAATGGCCAGACTGCTTGGAGCTGATAAGAAGGCAACAGTAACTCAAATAAACGCTGAGGCAGGGGTGTCTCATTTTATATTGTGGGCCACATACAACCCAACTGCATCTTAAGTAAGCCAGACCAGTAAAGTGATTACCTGAGAATTCATAAAGAAAAAAAATCACCTCCAAATTGTTCTCCTTACTTACTTTGGAAATAAATAAATCCCTGAGATGTCCTAAGAAAAAAAAGTGTAATTTTAAGAATACCTTTTAAAGAAATGCTGCAAAGATACCAGTGAGCACAGCTCAGTGGGCTCACATTGTAAAAAATAAAGGAATTTATCCTGAAATTATCCCTGAATTCACGGCAAAATAAAGAAATATATACCTTCGGCTGCTCCCTTGTATTCTCCCCAAGGAGTGGCCACAGTGGATTGATCCACATTGGTAATTTGGCAGAGGTTTTATGCTGGATGCCCTTCCTAAAGCAACCCTACATAGTGAGAAGGACTTGCGTCCTCACCTGGAATCAAACCAGGAATCTTTTGCGAGTAAGGCAAATGTGTAAACTACTATACTACGGAGACACTTTTTTTTAACCTATTGCTTATCGTGTTTTTTTTGTAGAAAATTCCATTTTAAATATTGGAAAACAAGGAAATTTTCAGTAATAGTTTGAATACTAAATAACACAGAAAAAACACATTTTATTTCTTGATTTCTGACTTTGGTGTATGGCAGGCCATGGGTCATGTATTTGTCAGTAAGAAGACTGTAAAGCTGATGAAAACACAGCTGAAATTCCAAACTGTATGGCCTTCTTTTTTGAAATCTCCACGTTTTTCCCCCAGGGATTAATAAAGTATTCTGATTCAGATTTTTCAAAGCAGTCCAATGAGCTGGATTTGGACCCACTGGCCAGCCGGTTTTGGCCGGTGGGCTGTATGTGTGACACCCCTGAACTAACATATGCAGAAGAGCATCTCTGAACATACAACGCGTTGAACCTTGCAGTAGAGGGGCTACAGCAGCAGAAGACCACACCGGGTGCCACTCCTGTCAGCTAAGAACAGGAAACTGAGGCTGCAATTTGATTGGGTTCCCCAAAATTGGAGAATACTCGATTGGAAAACCATTACCTGGTCTGATGAGTCTGGACTTCTGCTCTAGCATTCAGACGGTAGGGTCAGAATTTGGTGGAGACGACACAAAAGCATGGATCTATCCAGCCTTGTATCAGTAGTTCAGGTTGGTCCTGGTGGGCCTCTTTGTACCGACCAAATACCACAGCCTACCCGCGTGTTGTTGGTGACAGCGTCCATCCTTTTACAACCACAGTGTACCCACATTCTGATGGCCACGTCCAGCATGATAACGTGCCATGTCACAAGCTCAAAGAATTTCACACTGGTTTCTTCACTGTACTCAAATGGCCTCCACAGTCAGCAGATTTCCATCTACTAGCGCACCTTTGGGGTTGGACGAATCAAATCTGCAATAACTGTGTGATGCTATCAGATCAAAATCTCTGAGGAATGTTTCCAACACCTTATCGACTCTACAACACGCAGAGTCAAGTGAGGTGTACTAATAAAAGTGGTCATGAGTGCATTAAAAAATATTAAAATCCAAAAAAAACAAAAACTGTAGAGATGAACTTATGAAAAAGTTTTGATTGGTTTTACCTTTCCAAGTCGAGCGCCGCTGCTGCCATTTAGACGAACATGGAGATGCACTCTGGCCTTCCAGACCTGTTTAGACTGAAGATCACGAGCGTAGACCACCACCACAGCCTTCTCCTTTCCCACCAGGTTTAGGCGCCGCAGGGCATGGACGGCACCGTCCGCCGTCACGCTAAAATCATCTGAATCTCCAATCTGGAACCAGACCTTCCCTCCACCGCAGTCCAGGAAGCTCACTGTTGAAGGAAGAGGGACATGGGCATGAGGGATCTGTGCAATCCAAGAACAACATTTGCTTTCGTGCAGTTGTTTTTGCACACTGTCATGTTAAAACAAGGTCACGGTACATTTAGAAGTCAAAAACAACTGGACTGGCTATATAACTTTTGCCTATTTATCTTCAAAAGTTTCTTTAGCCTGAAATTCAAGCACTTTACTGTGGTGTGACTGTGTTTTAGCGGCATTCAGACTAATAGCAGCCCTGCATGAAAAACCCATTCATTTGCTGACACAGCGACATACTTTTGTCATCTTGTGAGGAGCTGTGGTGGCTGTTCAAATGTACGCTGCAAGGTAATAACTACCATCTACATTGTGTGCATGGAACAGATGACATGTGATTATTCAATTTTCCTTTTTGCTTTTTATATATGAGATTTCTTGCAATCCATTCTGGCATCCATTCACACCAGGGCTGCTGAATTATGGCAAAAGAAAATGCAGTTAAGGTAATTTTCGTCATGAATGTAATCTTAAATATTTAACATGATTATCCATAAAATTTAGCATGTGGTTATAGAAACTGTATGTTTTACAGGAAATTTCCTTGTACTTAAGATATATTTCAAATTTTAAAAATTAAATAGGGAAAAGAGGTGGGCATGATGGACGATGCAGGGTCTTTGGGTAAGGAGTTAGGCCCAGACTAGTGTAGCTTTTAAAGCCCATAATGGCAAGGGCAACTGCCGGTCCCCATTGGCCCCCTGCCTTGGAGGTCTGTGAGTGCAGAAAGAGGCAACAAGAGACATACTCGACAACGGACTTGTGTCCCTTCGGGGGCCTGCATGGTGGCCATGGGTGAGACAGACAGACAACTTGATCACACACCGCCAAAAGCAGATTGGCTGAAGTGCCCACTGGAAACAAAGCCAGATTTACTAAGCTTCTTATGACAGATCCACAGTTTCACCTCCCAAAACCTTTTACTACTTCTTGATAAATCTTCTTGATCAGAGGCTCTTCTTTCATCATCTTGGCTCAAGCTAGATTCCATTGTGAATAAGTGTGGACTTTTACAAAAGGTGAAAGTGCAACGCTGTAAAGAAAGGAAAAGGGTTGGGTTGTGCTTGATTTATAATATAAGGCAAAAGGAGCACTTTGTAGTGGAAACTACATGCGATGCCTTTTGAATGCAAAAGACACTGAGTTTCTCCCAGACTGGAGCCAACACCTTTGTGGGATCCAGGTGAACTTGAGAAACAAGCTGATGTGCCGATGAGCTGATGAGGTGTGATTTTCACTCGTGAGTACTGTACATTCCTCTGGAAAAAGAACACCGAAATCCAGACTTACTTCTGGATCAGATTCAGGTTTATTTTATTTCAGTGTTTTTCTGTAGATTTTGTTCACTACGTATTAAGTGTACGAGCTCACAATCCATCACAATTCACTGGTTGTTTTCTTGTCATTGGTTGGCTGCCTTGCAAAAAGTAGTGAGAATAAAATCCACTAAGAAGTCAAGGAGGCTCACAAAGAGTCATATCAAGGACAAATAAATCTCGTTCACGACCAAATGAAAGTGTTTGAGGCGAGGAGTTCTCTGATGGCGTGGTCAGGAGGCCATAAAGAGCATGAAAATACATGAACCCATTAACACGTAATGGCATAATGGTGATAGGAAGGCCCCAACCATCCCTTTCTAACAAGGGTGTCAACCAACAGGACCACTTTCCCTATGATCATGACCAATAAGATCACGATCATCATCAGCACCAAAGTGATAATTCGAGCTATCACAAAACTATTAGCAGAAGGTCTACAATGTAAAAGCAAAGAACCATTGAAAATCTGCTAGCACAACAGGAACAAGAACTATCTGGTGACATGGAACACTGCTAGCTTAAGACATTATTATGCCATGAATAAACCTACAGGCAGCATTTATGTAAAGATGGCAGAGCGACACAAGCAAACACTCATTTTGTGAAGACTGCAATCAAAGACCAATAGCCTTAAAAGTAGTGATTCTTGTGAAAATGGAGATGACTATGACCCCGACCTTCAGCACGTTTTCGGTGAAGTTCCATCAGGTGATCATTGGGTGCAAATTTCACTGAAGTCTGACCAGTGCTCAGGAGGAGTACTGGTTGTGAATTGTGGATGGGTGAATGGACGCCTCACCATGGCATCAGCTCATGAGTCCTCTGGCTGAGGGAGCTAAAAACTAGACGCTGGACTGATACTTGTCTTGTGCCTGAAGGATTTTGCCACTTTTAACACATTTGTCCCTATAGCATCATTCAAATTTAGGCCAGACAATGAACTTAAGTTAAATAGGTACCTACTATTACTACTACCGTGCTAATGTAACAAATCTCTATGACGGTTGTGGTGACGCGACCAGGTCAAAAACCCAATATCTCCCAACCGCCATCTGCGAGATAAAATTAACGCAAAAAGTAATTGTTATATCAGAAGTATGATGTTTCATAACTGTAAAATTATAACTGAAACTAAAATCTAATCACTCACGCCTTACAACAGACTCAACACTCAACCAGGCGGTGAAACCTGGGGAAGCTCGGAAAGGTAACAACAGCCTGGAGGGAACCAATCCGACGTGTTTTTTTTTTCTTCAAAGCTGCTTAATGGAGAATTTAAGAGAGGAAAAAAAAAAGTAACCGAGCGAAGTGATGTAAAACCTGAGTTGCATTTAGATGAGCATTAGAGGAAAGACTGATGGACCTGGCCAGAGAGTTTATCCAGCCTGTAAATCCCAAAGCTGAAGACAGGATTTGCAGAAGTAAAGCAGAGATGGGAGCAGCTTTCTACAGGAAGACCATGCAACACTCTCCTCTTTGTTTGCTTGCCAGCTTTAGTGTACCTTCACAGAGGAAATGGCTTTCATGATGCCTGGGGGAGGTGTGGAGTGCTGTGACTGCATTTCGCCAGAAATCATCACAACTTAGTTGACAGTGTGATTTGAGCAGACACAGCACACTCATGCAGAACAAAGCTGTCAATGGCAAATGTCAGCTCATCACAGCCTGCACATTAACAACAAGTCAGTGCATCCAGAACAGCTCCTTCCACCCCAGCTGGGGGAGAGAGGGGGATGAAGCTTTGTTTCTGTCCAAGTGCAGCTTTTGACAAGGAATATGGTAAGATTTCCGTAGCAACATGAAATGAAATGTTTTGATGCTTTACCCAGAAAAAAGCTGATATCTTCCGTGATAATTTCAATGTGCTGCCATGAAGCATGTAATTGATCCAACTCAAATATCCGCCCTAAACGTCACATATTTGATGAGACTCCCAGCCTGAACACTCAATATTCATTGATAATTAGGGCACCACCTGGTGGGAATAGGAAATGAAATGTTTCATACCTTAAAGTACTCCTCCTCACAGACTGATCACATCCACCTCAAAAGTGGTCAGAAGGCCTTTTAATTGTGAAAAGATTGTGAAAAGTGTGTTTTTTCAGAGAACAGTGCGCTCTAGGGGCATGGAGATTCACCATGAAATGGGGAGATTTTTTTTGAGGGGCATTAAAAGATTGAAAGGTCATTAATCTTGGCATACAGGTTTTACGGGTGTTTCCAGTGGGTATGGCAAACCGGCTCTAAAGCATCGCCTACAATATAACTGTATTGATGAACTTCAGGGGAGTAATGTAGCATGTAAAGTCGCATAAAAAAAGCCTGTTTGGGCCGTACCCTAAACCCAACAGGAGGACCGCAATGTTGTGTTTGACAAGCAGTAATAAGCTAAAAAAAGGGGGAAGGAAAAGAGGAATTTGACAAGATTTCCACAGCAATATGGCATGTTTTGATGCTTGCTTTGCCCAGAAAAACAGCTGACATTTTCAGTGGTATCTTCAGTCTGTCATCAATTAGGCATGTAAGTCAGCATTTCACTTTTTAATGAGTCAAGTAATCTAAGTATTTTTGCGAATGTGCTGAAAAATGTTCATTGCCCATTCCAGCATCTTTAAATTGCTTGTTTGGTCTTTCCAAAACCACATTTTGTTACATTTACAAGATTTAAAAAAATAAATTAATTAAATGGATAAAAACAGCAGCATTTGAGAAGGTGGAACAGAGCATCAAACACCAGAACTGCCAGGGATAAACCGAATAACTGATCATGTCAACACTAGCGTTTGGGTTTGATTGCATTCTAACAAATCAGCTGAATGAGGTAAACAAATGAGAAACATTTTATTTCCCTTTTATAGTCTAATTACTTTCAGCTGTCAGCATTTCAGAGTAACCCAAAGCTCAAAATTATTTCAACTCAGAGATCACAGTTTTTAGCAGAGGAAGCCCAAATATTGCAGCTTCTGTTAGTTCACAATCGCAAGCTGCAACCTGACGATAAGATGATATAAAAATGATACAAAATGATGATTAAAGATGTCTGATTCACTTACCAAGTAGTGTTTGCTTCCTTAACAGAAACCAGACACCAGAATGTAGAGAGGTAATTTACTAGACAACAGGCAGGTTACCGCTTCAGTGTTGCCCAGCTATGATTGACCACTGATTTCATTTCTTTGCTCACAGGTGAAAGCAACAATCAACGTCAACTTGATGTGAAGATGACTGATGCCAATGTTTTGTACTGTCTCTGCATATAAAAGACCTATCAGTGTCTCTGACAGACTAGCCAGTGGGGCTTCTATTGTGCCAAGCAAGTTAGTACAAATCCCATTACCAGAAAGTCTGAGATATCTTCCAAAATCTCTGATGTGTTAATTCATGTGATGGCTGTAGCACACTCGACTAAAGTTAGGACAGAGTTAAAATAAGTTTGAAAAGTGCACAGAATACATAGATTCAGAAGACTTCACATTGGGCATGCTAACTGGGAGTAGGTAAGGTATCATGGTTGGGTTTTAATGTAGTGTCCATCACAGGCTCAGTCTTTGCAAGCAAGGATGTGTTGTGCACAAATTTTTGAGAGAATTGCCAGTCAGTTTAAAAGGAACATTTCTCAGCATGAAGAGTACAGGAAATTTAGGTTTTTCACCATAATATTCTGAAAAGACTCAGAGAATTCAGAGATATCTCAGTGCGTAAAGGGCAAGATCGGAACGCTGCTGAACATGTTTGAGCTCTCAGGCAGCATTGCCTAAGAAACCGTCATGCTACTGAGATAAAGACAGCCCCCAGGGGTCAGGAGTACTTCAGAAAATCGTTGTGTCTTAACACAGTCCATCACTGCATACAAGAATTCAGCTTAAAACTGACACAAGGAGGATGCCATACATCAGCTCTATACAGAAATGCCACCAAGTTCTCTGGACCCAAGCTCACTTGAGATGGACCGAAAGATTGTGGAACCATATGCTGTGGTTAGACGAGGCCACATTTCATTAAAAAAATAAAATAAAAATGAGCGACAAGTCTTTCATGGCAAAGATGAAAACAACCTTCCAGACTGTTATTAGCAAAAATTGCAAAGCCAGGATCTATGATTTTATGGGAGTGCATCAGTGCTCCTGGCATAGCTGAGTAAATTGTACATGAGTATCTATCTATCTATACATCTATTTATTTAGACATCGATCTAGACATATGCCGCCATCAAGGTGATGGCTCTTCCAGGAACGTTCTTGCTTATTTCAGCAGGACAATGCTAGACCACATTCAGCATGGGCTACAATGTGGCTTTGAACACAGAGTGTGTGAGCATGTGCTTTACTGAAGTGTTGCCAGTTCAGCTCTAACTCTTATCGAAAATGTATTATCAAGAGGGGACTCAAACAGTGAACCATGGCCTGTTGAGAAAGTGAAATGTTACATCAAGCAAAAATGTAAAAGATTTCCAGTCACAAAACTACAACAATGGGAATCCTCAGTTGTTAAATGATTAAAAAATGTGATTAAAGGACAGGTGATGAAACGCAGTGGCAAACGCCTCTGTCCCAACTTCTGTTGAGTGTGTTGCAGCCATCAAACTCTACATTTGTGTATATTTAAAAAATACAATTAAGTCTATCAGTAAAAGTAGTGATTTTTCTTTCTTTGTACTTTTGTCAGTAAAATAAAGGTTCAGTGCATATCCCTGATTTTTGTTTTTGTTATATTTGGGAAAATATCCCAAATCTCCCTGGGGTTTGTAAATACAGAGATATCTGAGAGATTAATGACTGAAAGTTTGACTTGCTGAAAACATCAAGATCACAAATGTCAGTAGAGTTCGTCCTCCGGGGAACAAAAAGGTCTGTACAAAATTTCATGGCGGCCCCTCCAATAGTTGTCGAGCTGTCTCAATCATGACCAAGCCCATTAACACTGCTGTGGCTAAAGCTACATGAAGAGCTTCAGAAGAAACAACATTTCACTCCAGATTTGTTGCCATCACAGTTTGGCAAATACAAAGACACTGCCAGCTGGTGGCTGACTGTTCTGACCCAGCCGTCCTCTGCTCTAGGTGTATGTGATTAGAACACAAGGCAGGTCTCGATGACACAAAAGATGAAATGCCTAGAGCCTGGCCAGTATGCCAGTGTCTGTCTGCCTGCCTGTCTGCGTTACCTCGACCTTTGACCCCATGGTCTCTTAAATGTCATCAGCTCTTCTACCACATCAAGTTTGGTAAAGATCCAGAAAACTAGCCAGCTCCTGTAGCAGTAAGATTTGTACCGAACAAACAGACAAATGCACGAACAGACGGATGGATGAACAACCCAAAAGCATAACGCCTCCATGGTGGAGGCATAAAAATACTAATCAGAATATATTTCAGAGACTGTTTTTCACTTTCACTGTAAATTAATTCACTTCTCAGCTGAGAGAATGACACTTTATTTTTACTGGTGTAAGAGGTGAAATGTGTTTGACGGCTGGGTGGAAACTGCAGGGATGACAGGGGAAAAATGCAACAGAGAAGAACTAAAAGCAGGTGAATGTGCATGACTGCAGGGAAACGGCAATAAGAGCTCCTGCGATTCTCTTAATGAGCGTGTGTGCCTATGTGCATTCCTGCCAGGAGTTAACTGTACACTTGATATTTTGTATTTCTTGAATATAGAAGAAGAAGAAGAAAAAGACGTACTTGATAATCCCTATATAGGGAAATTACAATTCACACAAATACTGTACATGCAGGAGGCCAGTGAACATACGAGGTGAGTGAACAAAGGCTGCCAATCACAGCTGCCAGGGATGGCAATGTGAGGGTTCAGGGTGGGGTCTTGGGTGGGTGGGGTCTTGGGTTGACCTCCGGGTCCAGGTCCAGGCAGGTCTTGAGCCGCCAGCTCTCAACAACCCTCTGGTGTCAAATTGAGTCGCCCAACAGAATGAGCCACTGCCGCCCCAAACACATTTATTTAGGTGTACCCGTAGTGTAGTGGTTTGAACACTCAGAACAGGAAGAACAGAAGTGTGATGTTTGCCTATACAGGCTGAGTATTAAACTACACAATACGGTCATCTCAAAATACAACTAAAGACACATATTTAGAGAGGGAAGCCCAAAAATCAGATGATCCACCATGAGCAAACACCTGGTGACGGTGGGTAGAAAGAACCCCCTTTTAACTGAGAGGTTGCCATCTTTACCTTGACCACTTGGGGGTTGAAGAGAAAGAGAATTAAAAACCGTAAAGTCGGTGATGTAGTAGCTCCCCTGGGTTACGATCCCTCAATATTTACAGAATATTGTAATAACTGAAGTATCAAAGGAAACTAATATGTTTTCCTGTCTTTGGTTGGCTGCACTGCAAAATGTCCCCGTAGTGTAGTGGCTTACACATTTGACTTACAAACAAGCTGGTTTGATTCCAGGTGGGCACACAAGCCCCTCTAGACATGGAGGGTTGTGTCAGAAAGGGCATCTGGTATTGAAGGTTGACTGTACTGCACAAACAAATGAGGAAAAACTGCTGAGAAGTGAAGGAGGCTGGCTAGCAGTCATATCCAGGACAAGTGTCCTAGAATAGCCTAAAGTGCGTCAAAGTAAATATTAACTTTAGGGTGTGCACACTCAGGTAACCAGCGTATTGTACATTTTTTATTTTTTATATTTTTCCCCTAGCCAGATTTGTTTTTATTTTTACTTGAATGTACAGGTTTTAGGTCGCATTGAAGGTTGAACAAGTTTGGAAATGGTTTATCATGGTATCATTTTTTACATCAGAAAAAACTGTAGCATATTATGGATATAATGGAAACATGCCCATAAGATGACAAAAATGTGACTTTGACCTTGAGTACAACTTGGCTGAAGACCCATTAGGTGATCACCGTGTGGGAGTTCCACTGAAATCCGCCCACTACTCTAGGAGGAGGAGCAATTTTTGTGAATTGTGGACAGATGGATGACAGATCCCTTGCCAGAGAGAGACCAAAAACAACAAACAGGACTAAACACAAACTACCGAGGAGAGAAGGCCAAAGTTAACGATGTGCAATAGTGAAAAAAGGAGAGTGAAGGAGAAGTGCTCACTGTAATCCGCCCAGCAGCCTGTGCCTGATCCAGTGCAGACTTTAAGCTATACCTGTGGCTATGAGGAAGGAGTAAATCACCATATTAAAATATAAACGACAAGATTACGATCCCAGGAACACAGTCCTCTCTATCTAAAACCTCTGTGAGACTAAAAATCAACTTCTGTCTGCTTTTTTAAACGCACAGTATGTTCCTGAGAAATATTAAAGACTTCTCAGCCTCCAGGCCCTCTGTGACGTTGACGCAAATCAAACAAGCTGAAAGAAGTGAAATCATTTTCTGGTTGAGCTCTTCGCCATATGCATGCCTCAACAGGGTTGTTTTAAAGCGTCACAGGCCAAAAATCTTTTAAAAGTCGTCGACACCGCAGTGTTCAGTGGTAAAAATCTATCAAACAGTATCACGTCTATCAAATAGAAGGGCATCAGACTGCATTTAATAAGAGGGACAATTTGGGCTTGTTGGTCTCACTGGAGTACTTCTCTGTGACTGAGGAGTCCTCTGGGTAGTATTATTATGTCAACATATGGGGAGGAAAAGGGGCCCGCTTAATCCCACATCTGATCCTTCAAAGAAAAAAAAACATGTTACTGTTTAAATCAGATATAAAGATATTTAATTTGACAAAGACTAAAGAGAAGTGCAAAAGCTGCTCACTTATGCAGAAATATTCTTTACATAAACATGATTGCTTGATAGGATGCATACAGTACTGTGCAAGTCTTGAGTGAGCCCTCGTTTCTTTATATTTTCCAAGGAAAATGGGAAACAGGTGCAACAATTTATTGACTCATATGTAAACGTAAATGGAAATACAGCACATAAGGCAAAAGCAGCCTGAAGTCTTTTAGTTACATTTTCTTGTCGTTTATTTAAGTAGTCTTCAGGAATAGTCCTCCAGGCTTCCTGAAGGACATTCCAAAGCTCGTCTTTAGATGTTGACTGCCTTTTATTCGGTTCTCTTTCAAGATGATCCCAAACTGCTTCAATAATGCTGAAGTCAATTCATCTCCCCTTAAGACCTGCTGCCACTGTTTTAAGTCCGGTTCTTGTGTAATTTGGCATACCTCAGCCGTTTCCCTTTTTTAAAAATGGCTCCTTGACAGCCAGCCTTCCACTGAGGACATCTCTGATGAACACTAGATGGATCAACTGAAGGGTCAGTTGCAGCTCTCATGCCCTGTGTCAGGTCTTTGATGGATTTTTTTTCCTATTTCTTAAGAATATGACTTTTAGGTACTGTTCATCTGCTGTTTTTTAGGCCTAACACCTCTTTTGGCCTCCATTTGTCCAGTTTCCTCAATTTTTTAAGGACACGCTGCTCAGCATGCAGCGATAGGTCAAGTTTTGAGTTAAAAGCTCTTTGAGAATCAGTTTTTTTCTTTCAAAAATGATATTTAATGTCTCTCTAACTGTGCCTCATTGGCATTTTTCTTAGTTTCAACTAAAAAAAATGGGA
Organism: Etroplus canarensis; assembly: GCA_015106775.1. Taxonomy (NCBI): domain Eukaryota; kingdom Metazoa; phylum Chordata; class Actinopteri; order Cichliformes; family Cichlidae; genus Etroplus; species Etroplus canarensis. The sequence goes on along the minus strand of VUQH01033294.1, from coordinate 5,906 downwards.
ACAAATTCTGTGTTTTTGCAACAGGCTGCTAGTAACAAAGCCCTCAAAGATACAATTTAAAACTGTTCTTTGCTAAATTGCCTGTTAAGTGTAGACACAGCACTCGTTCATCCCTTGTTAGGTGTCTTTTTTACGCTTGAATGATTCATAGGTTAGTGTTAAGTGGCTTAACAAATAAATTACTCTGAAAATGGTCAGGTATAAGGACTGGAGTGAAAATGTATGAAAAATCAGCTAATGTCCAAAGAAAAACTTTGAAAGACCTCAGAAAGCCTGGAGAACTATTGCTCAAGACCACTTTAAAAATTTCCAAGAGAGTCTGGCCTCTTGAAAGCAAAGTATAAAGAAATGAGTGTAGAGGTTTCTGCTATTTTTTGTATGTATCTCACAATGTACAGGGCCAGATCTTCAAAATACTTTGACTATAAAAGCAAAATGCATATTTATTGAAGCGCCACAGTTATTCAAGGCCGAAAAATCAGTGCAAGAAAGTGAGCTTAGCAAAACTGAAATTATCAGCTGACTGTGCCACCTTTATCAACAAGAACTTTAACTAAATTTTCATGGGTGGAGATCCAGCCGATGTTGCTGTGGTGAAGTTTTGGATCACTGTTCTTTGCTCTTTCCAGGTCATATCAGAGCATCTCAGCGGTGTTCAGATACAGATTTTGGGGGATTCCAGAAGTGCAATTTCTTTACTTTTGGACAATTCGGAGGTAAACTTAGTCCTGAGTTGCTCTTGAGCTTCAACTCCTGCTCTGCTGACCTAACATTCTCCTTCAAGATGTTCTGTCAGAGAGCATAGTTCATGTTTCCCCAAATGATGGCAAGCTGCCCTGACCCTGAAGCAGCAAAGCATCGCCCCTCCAGCCTCAGACTGCCACTGCCTCTATGTGTCACTGTAGACATGCTCTGGATGGCATTACTTTGACCTCCAGCACGACTGTGAGAACCTTGGAGTCATTTTTGACCAGGAGATGTCCTTTAACACACACATTAACCAAAAATCTCTAGGACTGCCTTCTTTCATTTAAACAAGTCACAGTCAGGGTCATCCTGTGTCAGACCGAAGCTGAAAGACTTCACTCTGAGACATGAAGTCTATGCATTTGTTTTTGCCAGGCTAATTAAAGTTTAAAAACTTCTGTTAATCTGAAATGCTGGAGTTGAAGCGTTTTCATCTGTCGGGGTCAGCAAACAATGAAAATCCATTCATGGTGGAGTCAGTGGAGAGAGTGGCGAGATAGGTCACTTTTGGGAAACTTTTACTTTTGTTCCACATCTTCTCCATTTGTAGAGAAGCTCTCACAATGCTCTGGAATCTTTTTAAGACTCATGCATTTCAATCATCATGCTCTGTATCCATTCTGGAGTTTCTCTGGTTTTTCCATACTTTGCTACTGCTAAATTGATGTTTTATTGAAGCGCTAATTTGATTTAAGAGTGCTGTGTAATCACGCCTGCATGAGTCTACCTGTTAGAGATGCATGCAAAAAACAGCTCTTCTGTGATCTGGAACAGGGACTAACATACAAAGGTTAAACTTTTTACATTATTTGTCTGTAGGACTGACAATTTGCCTTGAAGGTTCCAGACTGTCTGCAATGAAGAAATCTTCATCATATCATGAATGTACTCAGTGAAAATCTGGGCCAACAGCCAGCCAGTGCTTCTTTTCCTTCTGGCTTTTGAGGTGGTTGAGATTCTGGTCTAAACATCCTCCTCTCTGTCTGATGGTCTCTACCAGCTCGTTGTAAATGCTCATACATTATCCATGGTCCGGCTCAAAAACACTCATGCTGCTACATGATGTTAGAGCTGTCTGATTTAACACCCCCATCCTCCTACTACACAGAGGGAACTGGAGCAGAACTAAGCGTGGGGCTTTTAGATGTTGCTGGGCAGCAGTGGGTGATTACCCAGTTCAACCGCTTATTTTCAGACAGCCCAGCACACCTACAAGGACAGCAGGGAGTGCCAGCCTGAAGCTGCAGGTGTGCAACAGCAAGCGGATAATGTTTCACAAGTCTGACGTGTTTTTTTTTTTTTAAACTGTAGAATTTTCACAGCATGTGATTAACTTTTGCATGCTGTCTTTTGAAGTTTGTCTTGTTCCTTGTATGCTGTTGTTGGTCTCTCTATGCTCCATATCTCTGTCTTCACAGCATCTTCTGTCTCCCCTCAAAGCTGATGGCTGCCCCTACCTGACCGAGGTTCTTCTAGAGGTCGGGGAGTGTTGACTCAAAGGTAACCCAGTAGGAGCTGGAAAGCTCCACAGCAGAGACTGCTGTATCTGTTCATAGGACCACTATAAGCCATACACTCCACGGAGCAGGGCTTTATGGAAGAGAGGAAAAAAAGCCATTGTTTGCAGAAAAAAAACGAAAAAGTATGTTTAGAATTTGCCAAAAGGCATGTGGGAGACTCCCCAAACATATGGATGAATGTCGTCTGGTCAAATGAGAATAAAATACACTTGTTGGCCATCAAGGAAAATGCTATGTCTGGTGGCAACCCAAAAACTCTCATCACCCCAAAAACACCATCACCATGAAGCACGATGGCATCCTCTTCCCTCACACCAACCTTCTGAATGTCCGCCTTCACTACATCCATGTATTTTTCTCTTCTCCTCCTGCCTGGCAGCTCCATCTTCAACATCCTTTGTCCAATATAACAACCATCCCTCCTCTGAACATGTCCAAACCATCTCACCTTTGCCTCTCTTACTTCATCTCCAAAGTTCTCAACCTGAGCTGTCCCTCTGATGGACTCATTTCTATGCTTGTCCATCCTGGTCACTTAAAACTAATTCTGTTGTATTATTGCTGTGCAAATGCTTGGCTTTTAGTGTTTTATTTTCTATTTTGAATGATTATTCAAGCTTAATAGTTCATACTTTATAAAATTATTACATTTTAAATTGAATAAAATGTGTTTGCTTTGAGATAAATTTCTTGCAGAAGTAGGAGCTGCAACATTAAATATTAGAATTCTCAAGAACCCCTCCCAAGTCTAGACTGTATCACACAAGAATGTTAGATCAATGCATAACTGGTCTTCTGATCAATATCCTTGCTGGAAGAAAGTGATCTTAACAGCAGTAACCCTCGAAAAGCCCAGGACACACACACACACACACACACACACACCTACCTTATTGAAAAAACAAAGGAAGTGACAGGGATGGAATCTAGGACAGAGCAATAAATAAAAACTACTGATTTATAGGTTTAAGATTTGATTGGACGGCTGAGATCTTAAAACATAACCCTTTGCTGCCTCTGAAGTGAAAACAGCCGGGTGTTTTCCTCAAGTTGTTAGTCAAGTCAGAGTAAAATGCTGGAAAATCACATTCTGGGCCACAATGGGACACCCAAACTCTCCAATGACACCCAGGCTAATGAAACAGTTTGAGGACTAGAAGCGCCTAAGGGCATGTGAGGGCTGATTCATTACATGTGTGACTGACTGAAAATCCTCGCACAGCAGACTGGAAGGATTTTACTGGTGGTCAGACGTTAGACAGGACAGAAATCTGGTCAATTCATCCAGGCGAGTTCAGCTCGCTCAAGTATTAAATGCAGCTTCAGGGAAAATGAGATAGAAAGCAATGCAGTACACAAAAAAATAATACTTTTGTTGGATTTTAATTGCTGTGTTTGGTAGTACGTGGTCATCTAGCAACTCACAAAAAAGCTTTCAACAGTGGAGCTGAGTTGAAGTTGCTGCCAAAGATGATCTTCAAAGGGCCCTCTCAGAAAGCTTAATATTCAGGTGATGCTGGCAACCAACTGTCTTTGTAAACTCTGTGTTTACCAACCCAGCTATGAGCTTGAAAAGATTCACATGAAAAAGATTCCAAGGACGGACCAGAACGCCAAGGATATAGTGGCTCCTCTGGCTCATGAGCCACCACAATTCACAGGTTATTGCAACGTGTGAAGTACAGACAGAAAGTGATACGTTTTCTTGTCGCTGGTTGGCTGTATTGCTAACTAATGAGAATTAAAATCCACTGAGAAGTCGAGGAGGTTCACAAACAGTCATATCCAGGACCCCAGCTCTAGTTCTTGATGTTTTCTTCATTTGGCTTTATTCTCACCAATAAAGCAAAGCAATTCTCAAACACAAACTTTTCCTTGCTAGAAAGTCTTACAACAACATGCAGGCGACATTGAAAAACTTCCTCCACCCTCTTCACCCTCTACACCACAGACTTTAGCCACTACGCCACAGAGCTTCTCCACCTCCAGAAGTTTTCTGATGACTCTGAGGTAGTGGAGTGTATCAGACAGGCTGATGAGGAAGAGTACTGGACTGTAGTGGACACCTTAGTCACAAGGTGCGAACAAAACCATCTGCAGCTTAACATGACAAAGACTAAAGAACTGGTTGTGGACATGAGAAGGATAAAACTCCACTGACCCCTGTTTCCATTCATGCAGTCTGTGTGGCGATAGCGGAGGACTACAAATACCTCGGTGTTGACACTGACAATAAACTGGACTTCCTTAAACACACAGAAGACATCTGTTTCTGACAGGACTCAGGTCCTTCAGTGTCTGCTGATGTTCAGGATGTTCAGGAGGTTTTATGAGTCTGTGTCAGCCAATGCCATCCTCTACGCTTGTGTTGTGCTGGGGCAGCAGACCGAAAGTAGTGGACACCAACAGACTCAAGAAACTGATCCAAAAGGCCAGTAACGTCATGGATGTGGAGTTTGACTCTCTAACTGTGGTTTTAGAAGAGGAGGATGCTGTCCAAGTTAAGGACAACATTGGACAACCCTTCATAGCATCTCCATGATGTGCTGGACAGACAAAGGAGCATGTCCAGCAGCAGACCCATTCCACCACAATGCTCCACAGAACGCCACAGGAAATCATTCCTGCCTGTGGACATCAAACTCTATAGCTCCTCCCTGTGGCTCCTTGACCAGTTTCATATTATTATTAATTATTATTATTATTTAACATTAGAGTACTACAACCACAACCAAGAGGAGTGGCAATTTTTGAGAACTGTAGACAAACTGACAACGGGACGCCTCACCACGGCGTTTAGCTGATTGATCATTTGGTTGGATGAACTAAAAAACGACATCAAGTTCATGCATTCATTATCAAGATAACGCTATCTACAGTTACAAAAGTATTTTAGAAAGGAAACTTTAATAAAGTAAAATCAGTTTATCAGCTTCCGGCTGCTTGAAGTAAGAGTCAGCATACAAACATGCTCTCAAAAGCAATGGTAAGGCCAATAAGGAGCCTAGGATTTGAGTTTCCTAGGAGCACTGGACACACTGAAATGCTGGTCTGATGAAGTCCATCCAGGAAAAACAGAAGGATAAAATCAATGTTGTTACTAGACCAGTGAAAATCCGATTTTCTTTGTTTTCAGAATACTGTCATCAGGATAATATTCAGCTGCTGAACAGAGGGGATGAAGAGGTGTCGGGTAGGTATGGTGTTAAGGAGAGGAATGTGGAGGGACAGATGGTAGTGGATTTTGCAAAACGGATGGAAATGGCTGTAGTGAACACGTTTTTCAGAGGAACATAGAGTGACCTACAAGAGTGGAGAAAGGTTCACACAGGTGGACTATATCTTATACAGGAGGTGCAACCTGAAGGAGGTAGGAGACTGCAAGGTGGTGTCAGGGGAAAATGTAGCTAGGCAACATCGGATGGTGGTCTGTAGGATGACTTTGGAAAGCAAGAAGAGGAAGCAAGTGAAGGTAGAGCCAAAGATTAAATGTTGGAAGTTGAGGAAGGAAGAATGTTGTGCAGAGTTCAAGGAGGAGTTGAGACAGGCTCTGGGTGGCAGTGACAAGTTACCAGATGACTGGGAAAGTACAGCTGAGGTGGTGAGGGAAACAGCCAAGAAGGTATTTGGGGTTTCCTC